>JADANM010005620.1:4214923-4225658 GCA_026213755.1 Eurema hecabe
GATTGTCGGAGTGCCCCCATTAAGTGAAGTAAGGTTTAAGGTTTAAGGACGGCAACTCGTGACAACGCGAGTGCTCATGGGCGGCGCTGATCACCGCTCTGATTGGTTGAATAACTGTCAACATCAACCGATTAGAGAGCAGTGTGTTATTTTCTGTATTATAAATAAATTAAGGTAAAAAAATCTTTAAAAACAAGCTTTTATTTAAATGCGCTAAAAAGAAAAAAATAAACTTTTACACTATAACTTTACTGTCAACTTATAACATTTCAAATTCAACATATTTGACACAATTTATATATTTTAAAAGCTTGTCGCGAGATTTATTATTATAAATTTGTTTTTAGCAAAATAATGATGTTCATCATTTTGATGTAAAATTTTATGCTCTACAACTTTCATATGAGGTATTTTTTTCTAGTACTTATTGTTTTCCTAAAATTTAGAAAAAAATGTTTTGTTTTTTTTATCACAAGTTCTTGTGGATGGATTTAATAAAGACTTTCACTAGTCGATTACGGATCTTTCAAAGTACATTATATCAAAAATTCAAGCTTTTATCTGAAATTCGTATTTAAAGCTCTATTTTCTTGGACTATTAGTATTGACAAACAAATATACAAACTTTCTCGTTTAGTTATAGTAATAATAGTATCTATATTAATAGTAATAGCAAGGATGTATCTCTTCTAAGTCATAGTTTCCTGGTAGAAATCATTTTGACAACTTTACCTACCGACTAAAAATAAAAATAAATAAATTTACATTGCACAGTTTTTAAAACATTTCATATATTTATTTATTAATAATTTCGTGCATCAAAAATCGTTGTTTTTGGGGTGAATTTTTTAAAGCAGCAACATTATCGATTGGCTTGTGTGCGTGTCATCGAGTATAAGAACGTGCTGTTAACACCTACATGTATACAGTTGTGGCTTCACTTACAGAGGACCGATTGTTAAGGGACTATCAGTCTATGCGTTATATGTCTATGCTGTATCCGACTTATATGATAAAAGTGAAAGTTAATGAGAAAACATTTATAGATAAATGTTTGTTAATCTTTCACGAAAAAACGGCTGAACCGATTTACTAGAAACTTGGTATGTAGCTAGATGATACCCTGGACAAAGTACACTTTATATCTCGCTATTGCCCCGGGAACATCTTAATATATATAAATCTCGTGTCACAATGTTTGTCCTCAATGGACTCCTAAACCACTTAACCGATTATAATAAAATTCGCACTCCATGTGCAGTTTGATAAAACTTAAAAGATAGGATAGCTTACATCCCCTTATTGCCCCAGGAACGGGAACTACGCGGTTAAAACCGCGGGTCACGTATTATAATATATCTATACATATAGTAAAAACGTAACGACTGCGTTAGTAGTTACTTAACGCTGTCTGTACGTGGAAGATATATGAGAAAAAATATTATAGGAGACCTTAATAAAGGTCACGTATATTTTTTCTCTCCCTTTTTTCGCAATGGAACCCAAAACAATGATTTTTGGAATTTTTGTCTGTTTGTTTGTGCACGTAGACATTTTCAAAAATGCTGCCCAAAGTCACTTTTCTACGCGGGCGAAGTTGCGGGCACAGCTAGTATTAAATAACATCTTTCTCTTACAGGAAATGCCCGACACGTCAAGTTTTCATTCGTGGAGGAAAGTCGCACTGTATTGACTCCTGCAGTGCCGAAACTATGTGTGGGGAGGTCAGAGTGCCAGAGGAACATTTAAATGTAAGTAATTTAATAATAATAACAATATTTCAGGACATTTATACACAGCGCCATCTAGTTCCAAGCTAAGCAGAAGCTTGTGTTATGGCAACTAGATAACGGAATAAATTACATATACATACTTACTTTTCCTTTGTAAATACATACATACAATACATAGCAACACCCAGACAAGCAAATTACAAATATATTTTTCCGGTGTGGGAATCGAACCCACGACCCTACGCGCAGTAAACAGTTGTGCTACCACTGCGGTCCAAGCGGTCGTCAACAGTTTAAAACACCGGTCGGTTTTAGTCGGTATGAGCCTTTAAAGGCGAGTCCGACGTAACCGCCTTCTTCTACCCTGAAGGGGACTCGGTATCCTTAACAGGATTTCCCACCCTTCCAAAAAAGGGGTCGTGATCAAGTCCAGAACATCTTTTTAAAAGGTCGGCAACCCACTCCAGAGTTGTCAAGCTCTGCGAGTGTTGATGAGCGGCGATGACCACTTAATATCAGGTGGTTCGCCTACTCGTTTGCCCCCTATGTTATAATAAGAGATAATTTAATTTTGATCCCACAAGTAATATACAACGTGTAACAGAAAGGTGTGGTAATATTTTTGCGTGATGTTCAGATGCTCATAGATAGTCTATATACAAGTCCCTGCATTAAAATAAACATATTTGAGATTTTTTTATTTCATTAATTTAATTAGTGAGCCTAGGTGCTGAGCCATCTCATGACTTAAAATTAATTCCTATTTCCCGACAAATCAAGGACCTCAAAGACGTTAATGCGAGGCGGCCATGTAAGTGTTGCCATTTTACTTAGTTAATTTTGTTTAAATACAAATTTGTTATTTACTCATAATAATAGCAAAACCAGGAAAGGGCCTACTGCCGGTATATATTAAAAGTTTCACGAATCGGACACTAGTTTCTTAACACATTGCAAATAAAGGTATTTTGACATTGTCCAGGAAATCAAAACCTATTGGAAAATTTCATTGATCCAAAAAGCATATTATTAACATGTTTATCATTTAAGATCTTAACTCGTGTATCGAAAATTGCATGTCATGCATTTATTATACTCTTATCACGAAATTCAGTCTAAAAATGATTAGTAATGATTATTATGGTAATGATTAGTGATGATTAGTGAAGGTCGTGAATTCGAACCTCACACCAGAAAAATATATTTGTTATTTACATTTGTGTTTTTCTGGGGTGTTGCTACGTATTTTGTGTATGTATTTACAAAAGAAAAGTATGTTTATGTTGTCCGTTATCTAGTTGCCATAACACAAGTTCTGCTTAGCGTGGGTCTAGATGGCGCTGTGTATGTGTCATTAAATATTTATTATAATTATTAATTAATATTATTTAATTATTTATTATCGTAAATGTCACTTTCTCCAGGCCTTTTAGTTAAAGAGACTCCTCCACTGGTAGCCACTACGCCTGCTTTTGGGTAATAAGTATTGTCGTACTGGTCGAATTCGTTTCTTACTTTTCTAGTAGATGCTGCGTATACCCTGTTTTTAATCTCATCTATGGAATTCATGTAATTTATATCGGCCTTTTCATTATCTTTAGATACATCATCAATTGTGTCCAAATTTGACTTGTATTTGAAGTCTTTTGACATTAAAATAGGATTTCGTTTAGGCGTGAAACTTGGTTCTATATATGGATTCTGACTTATTATGCTATTAGAATCGCGTAGAGATTGTAAACTATATCTAGTTTTCTTATTTTCTCGTATGTTTAGATCCTTAACTTTACGTTTGAAGATTTCAACGGAGTTCTGGGTCATCTTCGCTGGTCGCTTGGTGTTGTATGTAGGCTTTTTGTTATACCATTCGTCTGATATGTCCTCTTTGTTAGCACTGTTTTCGTTGGATACATCTATGTTTGGTTTGGATGTAGCTCTCATAATGAGGTCTGCTATTTTATCAGCTAACGATTCGGAGACGAATTTTTGGGCTATCCTCTTGATGTCTTCGACGTTGGCTGTTAGTAAGACCAGTGAATTGGTTACATGAGCTAGGATGAGTAGTTGGCTGCCTGAAACAATAATTCGGGTTGGTAAGGTACTGTTCCAATGTTTCGCTAAAATAAGTATTAGAAATAGATCTATGAGTAAGTAGAATAAAGAATAGAAAGAGGAAATGGTTCCACGGTTGACAAACAAAAAGTTATGCCCAGACAAACATCAAAAAAGCATAAGCATAGGTAGTTATGTCGCCCTCAGTGCTGGGTTAAGTGCTAGCTCAGCACAGCACCCATATTTATTACTTTCCCACGCTAGAATGTAATTGTTCGTTCTCTTGTAAGTAGTCGTAAGCATATTCATTGTTTTATATTTACTTTTAATTCACTCGTGATCACTCGTGAAAGGATCTCCTAAAGGAGTTAATTTTAATTAGGTTTTATTTTTAAAAAACTATCCGCCGCTCCCGAAGTTTAACTAGGTCGAGAGAAACCTCCTTTTTTGAAGTAAGTTCTAAAGCAAAATAACATTATATTCCTCACCAACAAAGCAGGACCAATGGAAATTCATCGCAAGGAAATTGAATGTGATTTTTATCAATCGAAGCAAAACGAATTTGTTTTATCGGCAAATATTTTTCCCAATAGTTACTTAGTTATCGATATAAAATTTTTAAACTTTTACGGTTGTTTGTTGGAAGTAATGTAGCGAGTTGGAATTGAAAATATATCTCGATTTAATTTTCGGTTAAGAAATTTGACGTGAAATGTCTTTAAAATCGCGCGTGAAACATACGGGTACCAGGTTTAAGAAGTGGACCGTAACGAAAAGGTCTATATCATCGTACCTTAATAATTAAAAAACTATTAGTCTTAGAAACGAAAATGTGGTGTGAATATTTCACTTATATAGTCAGCTCGCTGTTAAAACAGCGTCAATCTTGTTTTTATTTCAATCTTTTACTTTAAAAGCGATTCGCTAACATAGACGTTTCATGTTGAAACCAACGGCCGTGTGCCCCGGCACAGCCCCACACGATTTTTGTGTGTATGTTGCGCCCCGTGGCTTTGGCCGCATTTATTCATTATATAGTATAGAACAAAGTCCCTATATCCCTATGTATGCTTAAATCTCTAAAACTATGCAACCGTTTCTCATGCGGTTTTTTAATAAATGAATGCGTGATTCAAGAGGAAGGTTAATAAGTATAATACATGCATAATATGTGAGCGAAGCCGAGGGAGGTCACTAGTTATACACATGAAGCTTTTTGAATCACTCCAACTGATAATAAATCGCATGAAAATCGGTTGCGCAGTTTAAAGATTTACATTCATAATAATGTTATAAATGCGAAAGTAACTCTGTCTGTCTTACCATTACGTTAAAACTACTGAACCGATTAGAAATAAATTTGGTACACAGATGGTCTAGAGCCTGAGGTAAAACATAGGCTACTTTTTAACTGGAAAAAAGGGGAAGGGAAAGGTCATAGTTTATATGAAAGTCCACGCGGACGGAGTCGCGGGCATCAGTTAACAGGGATATATGGATAGAGAAAGCGACTTTGTTTTTTACTATGTAATTAATATTATGGATTATGACTAACTTTTTACTTCAATAAATTGAACGTGCACATATGTGTAGCCACGGTGTCAAGAGAATTAATATTATAATTGTTTTTTTTCTAATAATATTATAGTTGAGTTTTTGTTTATATTAACAATTGTATGTTCTTATTTTATAAAGAGCAACCATCAGAGTTTCTTATCTGTAGAAAGTGCCTTCTGAACCGGTGGTGGTCGCGTCGCGCATCGGTAGAATCGCGCTCGTAATTGACGTATTGGTGCGAGAAAGACAACACGACTGGGACAACCAATCAACGCTCGCGCACCCGACGATCACGCGCCCCGCGCGCCGCGCCGTTACCTCGATACCTTATTTTTGACTTCTGCGCAGGTTTCGTTCAGCGCTAAAGATTCGTGACGCGACCTATAACTGTTTTGTAATACCGTGACGATTAGTGTTACTATATGTAGCCTAGTTGAATAAAGATACTTTTGACATTGACTTTGATATTGTAAACTGAACTTGCTAATGGGGTGGACCCGACTGCTGAGATACAGTATTTTTACTAGTTCAGTAGCCGGGTGACCACAATTATATCTGATGTTAATGATAATATGTTAATATTAATGATTAAATGAAATGATTAAATGATTAAATTATATAATACACCAGCCTTAATACACCAACTATATTTGCAGCCCTGCCTCGTCTGCAATAGCACCGGTCACGACTGCAGGAAACTCCGAAGAACGTTTGAAGATACCCTGACCACTACTGAAGATGGTACCACCATTGACGATGAAACAGGTAAGAACCGAAAACTGAAAGCGTAGATAGTCCTAGTTTTTCAATTAAAGAGCATAATGCGACATTGCGATCAATGTCAAGTTAAGGAAAAACATTTGTTAAGTATTTTAATTAGGCCCCACGTGACGGGCTGTGCCTAGTGTGGGGTCCAATGTGTATTCATTATCTGTTTATCTGTATTTTTGTTAATTTTTTTTTTGTTTATTTTTTTTTCTGGACATGTAATTGCACGCATCAAGCGAAAGCTCTACTTGGTACTTTTCTCGATATATGAGTGACGAAAGGAGAGTTCTCGATATGTGAATGATGAAAGATGTAGTTAAAGTTTTAACGTTAAGCATTAGTTGAATGTTTTATTCATTGAAAAACTAGTAGACTAGCCTATGTTGAAAAAAATTTGGTTCATTTGAACCACCAGGTTACCTATCTAGTGAGGGGGTGTCCCGTGCTAGAAAGATCCGGGACACTCCCCTCAGGAAAACGGCTGAAGGCAATCCGCAGTGTTTTTGGTGGGTATACCGGACGCAGGGATTCGTCGGCGACTAGCGTCGGCGTTGAGCGTTCGGGAGCCCCACATATCCCCGGGTGACCCCCCATCCCCGGGTCGAAGGCACTAATGCCTTTTCACTGCGAAAAAAAAAAAGGTTACCTATCTAGAACGATATAAGAGCATATATAATTTTTAATTTACATTTGTATCGTTCTGGGGTCTGGGTGTTGCTATGTATTGTATGTATGTGTCGCAGGCGGATTGTATAATCCGCTGTATTATATTACGGCTAGCCGTTTTACAAAACAGGGCCGTTTTGCAAAGCGGCGGTTCAACGACTAGCCGTATTGAATGCGGATAAGTAAAAAACCGCCTAAATGTATTCGTCGCCATATGTTAGTTTTTGTAATATATTAGGTTAGGTTAGGTTAGTTATTTATCATTATAAAAAAACTTATTTACTCCTCTTTAATAAAAATGAAGCTGAGTATTCAAGTTTTTTTTTATAATGATACAAAACTAACCTAACCTTACCTAATTTAATAAAAATAAAGCTGAGTAATCAAGTTCTTTTTATAATGATAAAAAAACTATGACAATGATACAAAAATAATACGAATATAAGAATTTATAATGATACAAAAACTACGCAAGACAATACGGCTAAACGTTGAACCGCCGCTTTGCAAAACGGCCCTGTTTTGTAAAACGGCTAGCCGTAATGTAATACGGCGGATTACACAATCCGCCTGCGACATATGCATTTACAAAAGAAAAGTATGTATATGCAATGTATTCCGTTATCTAGTTGCCATAACACGAGCTTCTGCTTAGCGTAGAACTAGATGGCGCTGTGTATAAATGTCCTGAAATAACTATTTATTATTTATTTATTATTATTTCAGATGACGAAGACCCGCCGGGCGTGAGCGAGACAGACTTCGTGCTGTACGTGAGTGCAGTAGAGACGGAGAGATGTAGGCGTGGCCTGACGGTTGCGTACGCGTCGCATTGTCAACAAGAAGCGGCTTTGGATCGGTATGTATTTTATTTTTTTACCTATTGGGGGTTGATTTAAAAAAAAAAGTAGCCTATGTCCTTCTCCAAGAACTAGACCATCTGTGTACCAAATTTCTTTCTAATCGGTTCAGTAGTTTTAGCGTGATGGAAAAATAGACAGACAGAGCTACTTGCGCATTTATAATATCAGTGTGGATGTATGCATAAATCTTGAAACTACACAAACTGATTCTCAAGAATTTTTTAATAGATAGAGTGAATCAATAGGAAGGTTTATAATTTGTATAATACACGCGTAATATGTGAGCGAAGCCGGGCGGGTAGCTAGTATATTTAAATAATAAATAAATATTTTCAGGACATTTATACTCAGCGCCATGCTAAGCAGAAGCTTGTGTTATGGCAACTAGATACCGGAATAAATTACATATACATACTTTTTTTTTGTAAATACATACATACAATACATAGCAACACCCAGATTCCAGAAAAATACAAATGTAAATTACAAATAATATATTTTTCCGGTGTGGGGATCGAACCCACGACCCTTCGCGCAGAAAGCAGTTGTGCTACCACAAGACAAGCGGTCATCATATTCATATATTATCTATACTTATAATAAATCTGTAGAGAGGTCAATTCTGTACATTAAATATATTTCGAAAATAACTATCAGGGTGATTAGGGATCGATACTGATGCCAAAAATGTAATGAGTAAGATTTTTGTCTGTCTGTCTGTCTGTTTGTTTCTAACAAAAACTACTGGACGGATTTTAATGAAACTTGGTACAATTATTCTTCATACTCCTGAGCAGGTTATAGTATACTTTTCATCACGCTACAATCAATAGGAGCGGAGCAGTGAAGAGAAATGTCTGGAAAACGGGAGAAGTTACTCCATTTTTTATGCTTTCGTCGCGTGTGCAACCTTAATGGTTAAAGTTACACAGAAATCATGTATGAAGGAATTATTCTCCTTAAAATTATTTAAAAAATATTCCAGGACAGCATATGTCTATCTTTTATAGATGACTCACAATAATACTATACGTATAACTCCCGATAGTTAAGCAGTTCGCAGCGCTCTGATTATTTCTGTCTACTCAAGTTCGTTTATAACACTCTCATAGTCATCCATAATTAAACTATTCCTTATAAAATAATCATTGAAATTGGTATGGAAACACCTGTTATAGATGAAATATGCTTATAATAAACCATCGTGAATGAATACTCATGCTGTAGCTATGCAACTGCAATATTGCTACGGGATCTAATTTAATAATTATGTTTTTCCTACTTAACTTTCGTTTTGAGATTTCGTAAAATGAACAGTCTCGAAAGTTCTCTACCAGCCTAGCTAGGTGCAAATCGCGCAGTGCAGCCGGCATATAGGCATTTTTGTGACAAAAGATGGCAAAGCGGACGAAGTCGCTGGCAACAGCTAGTTAATAAATAAATATTGTAATGATTGAGTGGTTTATATTTTGATGTTCTTAATTCTAAAAGAGCGACTATCAAAGTCTCTTGCCGGTTCTTCTCTGTAGAAACTGCCTTCCGAACCGGTGGTAAAAGTTTTGTAATACCATGACAATTGAAGTGTTACTATATGTAGCCTAGTTGAATAAAGATTCGTTTGACTTTGGCTTTGACTTTCACTTTGAATGCATGTCATTTCAGACCGGTAGCCGGACACGCTAATTTCTGTCCGGGCGAGTTGTCTACGAGACTACGCGACTTGCCGCATGTATTGTCCACTGTGAAACACGAAATGCTGCACGCGCTGGGATTCAGCGTGTCCCTCTTCGGGTTCTACAGGTGAGCTACACGATTTGAGAGTCGCATTAAAATCGATATAGTCGGATATGATGCAGGTAGACGTATCAACGATGCTGTCAAATACGAAATTTTACATGCGCTGGGCTATAGCCTATCTACGGGTTGCGCAGGGGAGCTATTTAAATTGTTCAAATCGCACCTAAATCAGTCGGTTTGAATGGCGGCTACCAATGAATTAAAATCTCATCGAAATCGGTTCAGTAGCTTATCGTATCGTAGCAGTAGATCTATTTAGATCGGCATAACACAATAACTGTAATATTCTTAATTATATATTCATTAAAAAATGTTTTAAAATTTGTGCTAAATCTAATATTGTAAGAAGTAAAGTTTGTTTGTTAAATTATAAGCGGTAATCTCGGAATCTACTGTACCGATTTTAAGAACTTTCACCAATAGAAAGCCACATTATTGCCCAGTGTCATAGGCTATATAAAAAACCGAAAAGGATAATTACCACTATGCCCAACGAAGCGGGTAAGGGTCAGCTAGTATTAAATAAATTAAGTAAGTATTAACAAACAAGTGAATTATTATTTTAATGTACTAATGAATATTGCAGAGACGACAATGGCGAGCCATTGACGGAAAGGCGACCTGACACGGGCAACCCACCACTGGATGAAGTGTAAGTTATATGTATACTAGCTGTTGCCCGCGACTCCGTTCGCGTTAACTTTCATAAAAAAAAAATTCCCCAGGAAACTGGATAAAAATCTAATAAATATCCTATGTCCTTCTCCTGGTTCTAAACTACATCCCCACCAATTTTCAGCCAAATCAGTTGAGCCGTTATCGAGTTATAAATGGTGTAACTAACACGACTTTCTTTTATATATATAGATAGCTGAAACTTATAGTAGAATCTTAACAAGTCGACGAGTGAAAGATAAATAAGTTGATTATAAATAAGTCTATTAATAAGTCGAATCGAAATAAGTCAAACATTATAAATTGAATGTAAATACGTTAAATATTAATTAAAAAAGTTAAATATAAACAAACAATTCAATTATTATTAAGTTGATTCTGAATAAGCGAAACCTAAATGAGCCAAACATTCATAATACGAGCCCAAATAAGTTATAGAGGCTACTTCTAGAAATTAAACCTCAAACTAAAAACCATACCAATATCGATAGGTACCTTAATAGCTTCTTATTAATATTAATATAAATTTTAATGAAGTTTTTGTAATTATTATTATAATTAATCCATATCTATATTCTATATACTAATATATAACGCTGAAGAGTTTGTTTGTTTGAACGCGCT
>JADANM010005620.1:4261030-4273871 GCA_026213755.1 Eurema hecabe
ATAAAGCGCCAGAACGAGTTATTGGAGAGAATACAACGAGCTCTTAGCTCTGAGGTGACTCAGGTTCTGCATTTGAGGACTTCGGAGAAGGATCTCATAGAAGAGTTAAAGAAACGAAGCAATGTTACTACTAGGAAGAAGAAACAGAAAATTATTACCAAGCCTGGTATGAAGACTACGGTGTTAAATGTAATAGACGAAACTGCGGTACGGAAGGCGTTAAAAGAGGATCCTTTGGTCAAGAGGATACTAAGGATGGGGAAGAATAAAAGAATCGCTTATCGAAAAGAAGCAATAGAATATAATAAACAACAACAATAAGTATTTTTAGGTATTAAAATTGGTTATTAGTTTTCTTTATTGACGTGAAACGTCTTTAAAATCACGCCGAAAGATACGGGTATAGTACGCGTCACGAATCTTTAGCACTGAACTAAACCTGCGCAGAAGTCAAAAATAAGGTATCGATGTAACGGCGCGGCGCGCGGGGCGCGTGATCGTCGAGTGCGCGAGCGTTGATTGGTTGTCCCAGTCGTGTTGTCTTTCTCGCACTAATACGTCAATTACGAGCGCGATTCTACCGATGCTCAGCTATTCTTCTCCAGCGCTAAATATAAATGACGCGTACTATACCAAGTTTAAAAAGTGGACCGTAACGAAAAGGTCTATATCATCGTGCCTTAATAATTAAATAACTTTTAGTCTTAGAAACGAAAATGTGGTGTGAATATTTCACTTATATAGTCAGCTCGCTGTTAAAACAGCGTCAATGTTGTTTTCATTTCATTTGTTGTTGTTTTCGCTAACATAGACGTTTCACGTTAAAACCAACGGCCATGTGCCCCGGCACAGCCCCACCCGATTTTTTTTACTTATTTACGACGATTCACTGCAAAAGAAGAGTTATTTCTGATCCAAACTTAAAAACTAGGGTATATGTACAGTAAAGTCCAAAGATTTAAACGTTCTAAGTCAAATTTAAACATATCTTGTTCAACTAGGCTACATATAGTAACACTTGAAGCGTCATGCTATTACAAAACATTTACTACCGGTCCAGAAGGCAGTTTCTACAGAGAAGAACCTGCGAGAGACTGATAATTTCTGTTTTAAAATAAAACCTATAGGTACCTATAATATTAATGTACATAAAGAAACAGCTATTACAATATCTACACCAAAAACCTTCTAAAAAACCAGTCTACGATAATGTCTAGTTATTTTTTATCACCGCCTTGTCACAGTTAGAGTGTGTTATATGCGTGTGAATTTTCACACCATACAAATCACATCAATTTCGATATAACATATGATTAGATTACCGTCAATTGTGAAATTTGACTTAAGTAATATTTGGTTATACTAGCGACTGGCCCCGGCTTCGCTCGCGTATATAATTATGCATGTATTCTCCACTACATATACATATTGTTGTTTTGTTAGTATTATATATGTCACCGGAAGATAACAAGAACAGAAAATTTATAAATTTCCTAGGAAACTTATAAACGTTCGTAGGATTCTAAACGAGAGATATAATATTGTATTATTTTACGACCACATATTCGTAAATTTATAAACTTACCGAACTCACGCGTAAAATAATAACTAAGCAATAACATCAACCAATCAGAGAGCAGTGTGTTTATTTGCCGTATTTTAAAAAAGTGTTAAATTAAAAGCTCTATCTATAAATTTGCTGTTCTTGTTATTTTCCGGTGACATACAATACATTGCAACACACAGACCCCAGAACGTAGAAATGAAAATTAAATATGTATTTTTCCAGTGCGGTGATCAAACATACAACCTTTGGTGATAGCATATGTTACCACTGAACTTAGCAGTCGTAAAAACCGAAAATATCTACAGAAGCGAAAGAAATCGCGTTCCACAACTAGCATTACATAAATTGTTGGCATTTCCACGAAATTTTCATTGGAATTGTTTGCGATATTCTCATAGTTCACGTATAAACGATATGTGGGCGGAATTTATCTTAAACATTGAAACAATATTGATTCTTGCGCCAGAATTGAAACATTATATAATCCATACTAATATTATAAATGCGAAAATAACTCTGTCTGTCTGTCTTTCTATTACGCTAATACTACTGAACCGATTAGAACGAAATTTGGTACACAGATGGTCTAGAGCAGTGTTTCTTAACCTTTTAGACATGAGGGACCATTTGTAAAAATTTCTCTTTTGTCACGGACCACCTATTCGCTATGACCTTATTTTTTTTTATAATATGAAGAGGGGAGACCAGCTGGACGCACGCCAGCCCATAGCCAATGCAGTGCTGCCCAGAACTTTGCTATAAAGCCCAACTCCGGGCAGGGGTGCACTACACCGACGCTCCCCACTTTGAGTCATCAGATGTTAAGACTCATTAGCCCAGTAATCTCACTAATCCTTATCTGAGTGTCAATAAATAAATGCTCGTTCTATGTATCTATTAAAAAATGCATAAAATTAATCAATATATTTTTTTATTTATTATTTATTATAAATGCGCATTATACATAAATGTTAATAGATTTATGTGATTGCATACTCTTAACTAATTTTTAAATTGTTGCTTCTTATAATTTTTTTATTTGTGATTGCTTTGCGGACCACTTGGTATGCTACCAGGGACCACCAGTGGTCCGCGGTTCCACCACCGGTTAAGAACCACTGGTCTAGAGCCTGGGGAAGGACATAGGCTACTTTTTTTTAAAATCAACTTCCAAAAATTGAAACTTTTTATAATTTTACGCTTTCACGGCCAAACCGCTGAACCTATTGTAATGAAATTTGGTACACAGATGGTCTAGAGCCTGAGATAAAACATAGGATACTTTTTAACTGGAAAAAAGGGTTATAAGGGGGGAAGGGGGGCTCAAAGTTTATATGAATGTCCACGCGGACGGAGTCGCCGCCAACATCTAGTAAATACATAATACCAACTATAAACGTCAGATTCATATTAAAGCATACCACAGATAAAAGAAATGACAGATAAAAAATCTGATCCACAGATTATATAACTATGACTTCTAATGATTGTGAGATACGGGTAACATAGTTCCCACCGTATTATATAAGTCTAGTATTCTATCTAGATTTACTTAGAACTGTTTTAAATCTATTTACGACCGCTTGGCGCAGTGGTAGCACAACTGCTTTCTGCGCGAAGGGTCGTGGGTTCGAACCCCAAACCGGAAAAATATATTTGTAATTTACATTTGTATTTTTCAGGGGTCTGGGCGTTGCTATGTATTGTACACACAAACTTCACTTATTTATAATATTACTATAAATTAATAATGTTAATGATATTACATAACTATGAAAAATAAACTTTCTTCTTGAATAAATTACGTGTTGACTTAACCTTTGACTTAAGTAAGAATTTATATTTTCGTAACTGCTTAGTTAAATATCGTTTTAGTAACGACTAGTTTCGCCCCGCGTTTGCACCCGCGTAGTTCCCGTTCCCGGGGCAATACCGGGGTAAAAAGTACCCTATGTGTAAATCCAATGTCTCATCTACCTGCATGCCAAATTTCAGCCAAATCAATTAAGTACTTTTTGCGTGAGAGCAACAAACATACAAACGTGTAGCGACCGCTATTCATGCGCCGAGTCTGAATCGCGCTTACGATATTTTTCCGAGACTTAGCATATATACAACTTCTCGACATCGAACCATGGGGGCCTAACGGCCGGCCAGTCAGTGGTTCGACTGGTCGAGGATCCTCCCTTTGGTTCAGAGGAAGGTTACATCCTCCTTCCTTCCCACAAACGTACATTGTCACAAACCTTTGCATTTATAATATGTACTTCAATATATTCAATATATTAACACCAATGATATTATCTATATCTATACTAATATATAAAGAAGTAAAGTTTGTGTGTTTGTTAAATTGTAAAGGGTAATCTCGGGATCAACTGAACCGATTTTAAAAACTCTTTCACCAATAGAAAGCCACATTATTGCTGAGTGTCATAGGCTATATTATAAAAAACCGAAAAGGATGATAAACATTGTTAGAATCCCGGGACTGATATTGCTAATTGGTAATTAATTAATAAGTCATAAACCAGTGAATAGAAGTTTATTTATTTTAAAATTGAACTTATATCTAGTTGCATTACAAATTAATAGCGCGAGGAGGCTTTAAACTACCGCCACCTATTGATTGGCTGGTATAGTACGCGTCATTAATGTTTAGCGATTGACGAGAATAGCTGCGCATCGGTAGAATCGCGCTCGTTATTGTCGTATTGGTGCGAGAAAGACAACACGACTGGGACAACCAATCAACGCTCGCGCACCCGACGATCACGCGCCCCGCGCGCTGCGCCGCTATCTCGATACCTTATTTTTGACTTCTGCGCAAGTTTCGTTCAGCGCTATAGATTCGTGACGCGTACTATACAAGTACTAACAAACATTATGCCCATTGAAACGGGCACTGGTCAGCTAGTTTTACAATAAATAAACAATTTATTGTGGCAATCTATTAGTGGAAGAAATTGTCTATGGATTGAAACAAAATGGCGTCCTGACGGATTTTAACGTATCGATTCAGAACATCGAAAGATGCGGGCATTATCTTTGTTCAGGGTACTTTTGAATTTTCAACCGACTTCAAAAAGGAGAATCTCAATTCGACCCGTATGTTTTTTTTTATCTTTGTTACGCGATAACTCCGCCAATTATGAACCGATTTGAACAAATCTTTTTTGGCGTATAGGTAATACCTCAAGGTTTGTCCTATTTAAATTTAATAATGAAAAACAACACCCAAGGAAAATTGGGGATGAACTTTTTTTTTCGCAATATCGCCGCCGATTATGAACCAATTTGAACGATTATTTTGTTGTTGAATAGGTATTATCATGAAGTCAGTTTTTTTTAAGTTAATAGTAATTATAATATCTGTGAAATACTTTTTTATACTAGACTACTTTCCCACGGTAGACGTAATCAAGTATGCCAGCTAACTTTATACTAAACTAGCTGTTGCCCGCGACTCCGCCCGCGTGGGTTTTCATACAAACTTTCATCCCCTATTTTATCCCCTTGAGGGTAGAATTGATCAAAATCCTTTCTTAGCGGATACCTACGTCATAACATCTACCTGCACTGCAAATTTCAGCCCGATCCGTCCAGTGGTTTGGGCTGTGCGTTGATAGATCACTATGTCAGTCAGTCACGTTTGAATTAAATTGCATCAAACGTTTGGACGTAAAGAAGAAAGACGTAACAAACACACAAACACAATTTATCATTTATTATATTAGTGTCTATGATCTATTCCATCTGCTTCAAGCGCAAACTAAAAAATTAACTAACTACTAATTTTGTGAGAATATATACAGATGTATGTTTGTTAAATTTTTTACGCAAAATCCGCTGGACCGATTTAGTTGAAATTTGGTATGAAGATAGGTGATACCCTAGATTAACACACAGGATACTTTGCATCCCGGTATTGCCCCGAGAACGGGAACTACGCGGGTAAAACCGCGGGGCACATCTATATATAATTACGATGATAGATTCCACCTGCTTCAAACATAAACTAATAAATTTAGTATAATTGTAGCTTCTTGTAATGCAAATAAGCTGTCGTGGAATAATTTAGTTCGATTCGTGTTTGAAACAGAGCGTGGCGTTCAGAAACGGCGCGTGCGCATTGCTCCGATATGTAGTGTTGCCACACAAAAAAAATTCGAAAACTGGCAACAAGACAGTCAATTGATTTGTTGTTCATGTTTAGTGTTACCAGATACGATCAATTCGTTAGAAATATGGCAAATGGAAAATCGATTTAAATTATTTTTTGTGTTTTTTTTATTATCATTAGATAATATTAAAGTAGCCTTCTTCTGTCTGTCCATTATGTATGTTTAAATCTTTAAAACTACGCAACCTATTTTAATGCATTTTAATTTTTAGAGTGATTCAATGGGAAGCTTGATATGTACCTATAATAGCCTAGTCCCACGCTATGCAGAGCTTGTGTTATAGCAACTAGATAACGTATACATAACAAACATAATCTATCTAATAAAAAAAACTGCATCAAAATCGGTTGCATAGGGACAGACAGAACAAATCTACTTTGTTTTATACTATGTATGTTATTATACATCTTTACACCATACAATAATATCAACCGCATAGTTCCCGTTCCCGGAACAATACCGGGATGCCAAGTATCCAATGTGTTAATCCAGGGTATCACCTATCTACATACCAAATTTTAACTAAATCGGTCCAGCCGTTTTTGCGTGAAAGAATGACAAACATACGTTCTCACAATCTTTTAAATCTATACTAATATATAAAGCTGAAGAGTTTGTTTGTTTGTTTGAATGCGCTAATCTCAGGAACTACTGGTTCGAATTCAAAAATTATTTTTTTATTGAATAGACAATTTATCGAGGAAGGCTTTAAGACACATAAGATCACGCTGCGACTAATAGGAGCGAAGATATAATGGAAAATGTGGAAAAAACGGGGAAAATTATTCATCTTTGAGGGCTTCCTTTGCGTGCGCTGCGAAAACGGTTCAAGATATGAATGAAAGAATTATTCCTCTTTTAATGATCTCAAAAAAAGTTCGCGACAGTATATGTCTACCTTCTAAGATTGACTCACTATAACATAATAATAGAAATAGATCCGACGGGGACGAAGTCGCGAGCAACAGCTAGTTTATAATATTAGTAGGAAGGGATAGATATCTATACAGAAGCTCTACTCCGAACACAATCGATGTCGATTTTTATTATATTCGATACAGTTTTTGAGCAACTTCGAATTAAAAAAAAATCTTTTTTGTTTCTGTTTCGATAGCATTTTATAAATGGTTCAAACACTATGTCGAAATTTATAGTATAAACAGGTTCTTAATCCTTATTTTATATTTTTTTTTAATTTTTTTTTTAGCTTCAAAAAATCCTTTCAATTAATTAATAATTATTATTATATAAAGCTTTAACAATATGTTTTCGGCATATATTATGTACACCGTTTTTATCATGCATAATAGATAATTGTTACCTAAAGTAATTGTTTGTGTATATTTGATTATGTAAGATGTGGTTGTACTCAATAAATAAATAAAAGCATTCCGATAAACTGATGTGCGATCCGATATTTATTAGAGTATATTAAGTCCCATAGCTGGGA
This sequence comes from Eurema hecabe, assembly GCA_026213755.1. Lineage (NCBI taxonomy): Eukaryota > Metazoa > Arthropoda > Insecta > Lepidoptera > Pieridae > Terias > Terias hecabe. The sequence goes on from JADANM010005620.1 coordinate 4,268,232, forward strand.
TAGCAGTATCAAAAATTTTCGATATCGACGACCATTGTATTCGAAGTAGAACTTCTGTATAGATATCTATCCCGTCCTACTAATATTATAAATTTAAAAGATTGTGAGAACGTATGTATGGACGTATGTTTGTTATTCTTTCACGCAAACGGCTGGACCGATTCAGTTGAAATTTGGTATGTAGATAGGTGATACCCTGGATTAACACATAGTATACTTTGCATCCCGGTATTGTTCCGGTTTAAGAGGTATAATAACATAGTCTATACTAATATATAAATACAAGGTTATCGAAAGATGAAAATTTATTTCGGCTTTCCCGTTTGAATATAAACAAACTCAGATGTTTCCCAAGGCAACTAATGACTTGTAATTTTGATAAAGAAAAATCATGATTGTTATACTTATATACTAGCTGTTGCTTGCGACTCCGTCCGCGTGGGCTTTCATATTAACTTTGACCCTCCCTCCCCCCTTATAACCCTTTTTTCCAGGTAAAAAGTAGCCTATGTTACTCTCCATCTTTTCAACTAACGGTATGCCAAAAATCAGGTCGATTGACTGCCTAACTACGGCGTGGAGGAAGGACAAACAAACAAACAAACTTTTACATTTATACTATAACTAGCTGTTGCTCGCGACTTCGTCCCCGTTGATTTGTTTTTCTATTATTTCTTCGCTCCTATTAGTCGCAGCGTAATGTTATGTAGCCTAAAGCCTTCGTCGATAAATTGTCTATTCAATAAAAAAAGAATTTTTCAATTCGAGCCAGTAGTTCCTGAGATTAGCGCGTTCAAACAAACAAACTCTTCAGCTTTATATATTAGTAATAGAGTAATAGATAATAGACTAGTACTAGTATGGACTTTTTTCGGTGTCGGGATCGAACCCACGACCCTTCGCGCAGAAAGCAGTGGTACTACCACTGCGACTGCGCCAAGCGTTCGTTAATAATACATGTCTAAAGGATAATTACGAAAGCTATTATTTTGTATGGAATGCATTGGCAGTTATAAAACAATTATCATTTGATAAACATATAATATATGTTTGTATAATTATAGCATATAATAATTTAATATAACAGGTCAAGGTAATTTTATTATTTATTTATATTTCAACTAGCTGTTGCCCGCGACTTCGCCCGCGTAGAAAAGTGACTTTGAGCAGCATTTTTGAAAATGCCTAACCCGCGCCAACAAACGTTCAGCAAGTTCAACGTGATTCTTTAAATTGCCATAACTTTTTTATTTATCAACCGATTGACATGAATCAAACACTAAACGTTAAGTGAAGCTTACCACAATATATCATTGAAACCCCATCTAGATAGGATAAACCGTTTCTGAGATTAGCGTGCACAAACAAACAGACAAACAGACAAAAATTCCAAAAATCATTGTTTTGGGTTCTATTGCGTTAATAAAGGTCTCCTATAATATTTTTTCTCATATATCTTCCATGTACAGTCAGCGACTCGTTACGTTTTTATTATATGTATAGATTAATTATAATTATTAATATTACAAACACGAAAGCTTATATATGGTGTGCTTAGGTATGGTGGTCTTACACAAAAACTACTCTACATATTTGGTTGAAATTTCGCAAACAGGTAGATTAGACCCTGGATTAGCATAGCACCAAATTAAGCATTACTCAAATGAGTTTATGATAACACCCGCCTTATAAAATTGTACTCTTATTTTCTTTAAATAAATAAATAAATCTATTAATCCCAGTATTACTTTAAAAAAACCAGAAACTACACAAAACCGCGGGACGTGGCTAGTTATAGGTCGCGTCACGAATCTTTAGCGCTGAACGAAACCTGCGCAGAAGTCAAAAATAAGTTATCGAGGGGACGACGCGTGATCGTCGGGTGCGCGAGCGTTTATTGGTTCCCCATAGTATTGTCTTTCTCGCACCAATACGTCAATTACGAGCGCGATTCTACCGATGCGCAGCTATTCTCGTCCAGCGCTAAACATAAATGACGCGAGCTATACTTAAACAACAATAACTTGCATTGAACTTAACTATGCTTAAGTTGTTAGCAAGAACAGGTTCTTTTGACCTTCCGGCCCTGAGTTACCTAGTACTAGATTAATGCTCTTTAGCTTTATATTATTTACCTTAAAAGCCTTCTTTTAAATAAGTATCTAAATAAACCTGGCAGAGATTGCTTGTTAGGAAAAAGGCCGCCTTCTTACAAGCTTTTATTTAACTTGCAATGTATGTATGTATGTATGTATGTATGTATGTTTGTGTGTTCGGGTGGAATTTTATAACTCAATTTTAAGGCACTTGCCCTCAACCGATTGAGCTGAAATTTTGCATGCACGTGTATATCCGATGACAATGCAATATTATTTTACGTTTATTCTTCTCTTCTTTGACATTTATAATAATAATAATGACTCTTTATTGTACATACAAGAAGAAATAACATAACAAGCAGCAAGAGAAAGAAAATAAATAGTACAACAGGCGGTCTTATCACTACAGTGATCTCTCCCAGACAACCTAAGACCCAGGAAAAGCTGACAAGAGAAAAAGGTGGTGTAAAATAAACTAAAGATAATGATAGATTTACATGTACATAAATACATAAAAAATTGCTTCCCACAAAGTAATACGCATTTTCATTTAGTATATAGAAATGATTTAATAGTTATTTCATAATTTAGAAGTCGGTTCCAAGTAGGTACTTAAAAAAAAATAAAACCGACTTGACAATCGGCGGAGATATAGCGTGTAAAAAAGTTCATCGTCAATTTTCCACCCTTTGGGGTGAAATATTTTCTTCAAATTCGCATGAAACTACCCTTTAGATATTACCTATTTAACAAAAAAATAATCGTTCAAATTGGTTTATAATCGGCGGAGATATTGCGTATAAAAAGTTCATCCCCAATTTTCCATGCTTGGGCGTGGTTTTTTTTATTATTTAAATTTAAATGTAAATGGGACCACCCTTGAGGTATTACCTATACGCCGAAAAAAGATTTGTTCAAATCAGTTCATAATTGGCGGAGTTATCGTGTAACAAACAGAAAAAAAAAACATACGGGTCGAATTGAGAACCTCCTCCTTTTTGAAGTCGGTTGAAGACTCACTAGTCGATTACGGATCTTTCAAAGTACATTTAATATCGAAAATTCAAGTCATTTCATCATTTTATCTATTAAGCATTCCAGGCCATGTAAAACAAAAGAAAATTATCGGAATGTATGGAATATTACGTAATAACGTCCATCGCGAAGATAATTAAAGTTTTATAGATGCCATTATGACATAGTCTAAGAGGCATTTCGACTAATATTATAGTCAATACTCAAGACTCAATTTCTTTATTGCATTCCACAATGTAGCCTTAGGTGGTAAAAAAGTGTTTAGGTAGGTAGCATGTGCACTGCAAAAGATATAATCTAAATATATATGTTACAGTTAAAACTAGTTGGTAGTTAGAACGCGTTTTTCCTAGTTAGAACTAGTTTTAACTTAACGCCTTTGTTAATACTAGAATTGACTGAATATAATATCGAACAAAGGCGTTCAGTTAAAACTAGTTCTAACTAGGAAAAACGCGTTTTAACTACCAACTAGTTTTAACTGTAACATATATCATTCAAAGGTGACTGACTGACATAGTTATCTATCAACACACAGCCCAAACCACTGGACGGATCGGGCTGAAATTTGCCATGCAGGTAGATGTTATGACGTAGGTATCCGCTTAGAATTTTGATCGAAAATTGATCAATTCCACCCTCAAGGGGTTAAAATAGGGGATGAAAGTTTGTATGAAAATACACGCGGACGGAGTCGCGGGCAACAGCTAGTAAATAAATTAATGTGGTGAGGGCTTATCAATAATGTATCTTATAACAATAGAACTGATTCTTAAAACTATATTCTAACAAACACTATATATATTTTTTAAAAACATAAATATAACATAAACTAACAGGAGTAGCCCGCGACTCCGTCCGCGTGGACTTTCATATAAAGTTTCAACCCCATATAAATTTTTCATTATATTTAAGATGTTCTGCTATTCGGAGCGGGGACAAATCCAACAAAACAAAAACCATAAAAATTAATCAAGTCGATATAGAGTTATAAGTGTTGTAACAAAACCCGTCTTTGCTTTTAAATAATATATATAGAACTAGCTGTTGCCCGCGACTCCGTCCGCGTGGACTTTCATATAAACTTTAACTTCCCCTTTCTCCCCCTTATAACCGTTTTTTTTAGTAAAAAAAGTAGCCTATGTTTTATCTCAGGCTCTAGACCATCTGTGTACCAAATTTCATTACAATCGGTTCAGTAGTTTTGGCGTGAAAGCGTAACAGACAGACAGACAGACAGACAGACAGACAGACAGAGTTACTTACGCATTTATAATATTAGTATGGATTGAACGTTTGTGAGAATGTATGAAATCGATCCGGCCGTTTTGCCTTGAAAGAAAGACAAACATACAAACACTTATTATATAACCCATTTATAATATAAATAATAAATATGGATACCATGACGATTCAAGGGTTACTATATGTAGCACTAGCGAACCCGTGCCCACTTCGTTGGGCATAATGTTAACAAACATTTTTTTATATAGCCTATGACACTCAGCAATAATGCGACTTTCTATTCGTGAAAGAATTTTTAAAATCGGTTCAGTAAATCCCGAGATTACCCCTTACAATTTAACAAACACACAAACTTTACTTCTTTATAATATTAGTATAGATTAAATAAAGACATATTTAACTAGATTATAAATGTTGCCAGCTACAAGTAGCTCTTAGTCTAACCTGTCACGCTTTTACGGCTGCTCGCATGGAATTTCGAACATCTCACAATCTCACTTTTGAAGTTTAATTACTTTTTAACCGACTTCGTAATAAAAAAGCAAAGAAAGCATATATATTTATCAGAGCAGATGGACGAAAAGAATAATCAAGATAGTGAAAACTATTTCAATATTAGTTAATTAGTCGAACCTCCTTGGTTTATTACAATGTTTAAATTCAAACTTAAAAAGAACTGTGTGGCATTTGTCAGTTGCTATATAAACGTCAGCAATGTGAAAATAATCAGATATTGAATTGAACTAGTAATCAAGATTATACGCCGTTATTATGATACTCTGAAGTTTTACTTATTAAGAACCTAAGAAAGAGCCTTCATGAAGCAAACAATCCTCTCAAACCTCGGCACCACTACAACTACTACGACGACACTCTCTGCGACATATAGTATCCAATGAAAAACATTAAATGTAAAAAAATGCCGAGTCTCTCGATGCAGTCTTACCATCGTAAAAAGTTTTGAGATCTCATAGAAGCCAAGTCCTATTCAAATTATTTTGTAGTTATAAATCAACATTAGTAATTGTACCAATAGTTTTCTTTATATTATAATGATAGTGACTTGGCAATGAGCACACGAAGAAACAAATAAAATGAATGGAAAGACTGCATCGAGAGACTTGGTATTTTTTTTTTGGATAAGGTTACAGGTAATTACAGCGTGTATGGTTAAAGTAATTCACAGTTAACGTGAACTCTTTGGAGTTACTCGTATAGATAGATAGATAAGCCTTTATTCTCTGACCATTTTTAAACCTTA
>JADANM010005620.1:4360171-4384405 GCA_026213755.1 Eurema hecabe
TGTAACAGAAATGCGTGGTAATATTTAAGGATCGCAAAGAATACCTAATTTTAAATAAATGTATTAAAAATTCACTTCATTTGAACTATTTATTATCAAGATATTGATTTTTTTATTTCTATTGACTAGCATATCGATATTTAAATTTGCCGACGCTACGACATCATTTTAGAGCTATGAGCTGTTACGTGTCAATGACCGCATGACCCTATGACAATGCATTTTATTGAAAAAGTTACTGCTGTCTCTGTCATTACAATTCGAAAAGTGATGTAACACTTTTGTTTTGATTTTCATATTATCGATTTCATTAATGAATTAATGAAATAAAAAAATGTCAAATATGTTTATTTTAATGCGGGGACTTGTATATAGACTATCTATGAGCATCTGAACATCACGCAAAAATATTACCACACATTTCTGTTACACGTCGTATATAACCCTTCCTCTCAAATGACTCTATCTATTAAAAAAAACGCATGAGAATCGGTTGCGTAGATTTAAGCATACACAGTGATAGGGTCATTTAAGACGTATGTCATAAATCTATTAACTTATCTCTATCTTAAAGGTCGACAACGCATTTGTGAAGCAGTTATCTTTGCGACTGTTCATGGGCGGAGGTGATCATTTACCATCAGAAGCTTTTGACTAATTACCCTATAATAAAAAAGAATTTTAACTGTTTTTATATAAACACACCAGTACAGATTAAACGCGAAATCCAAAATTTAGTTATTAATATAAAAGACGACGTATTCCTTTACTATTAGAAGATGCATAAAATCTCCCAAATTAGTCAAAAATAGCTACAAATATAAAAAATAGTAAAAACAATTTACCTCACTCAATATAGACACGCCCTCCATAAAATTCACAGTCACTGCCTGTCTATGGCTCTCACTCTCCCCTTCCATATTTATATGGCGTTGTCTCTCTTCCACACTATCAACACACTTCCTAACTCTAAAATTACCACCTAAATCAAAATTAACAACACAACCGTCTTTAAAGTTACAGCAATTTTTACATTGTTTAATTATTTCTTCATCGCTTATTTCATGCGTATTAATTCCTATCCTATTAACGTCCTTATCAGTTGTAAGAATTGAACTAGTTTCACCGATTGAGTCGTTCGATTTCTCTTTATCGTATTCAACGGTGAAATAATTTATTGTCCTAACTACGTTGTCGACGGGCGAAGTATCTTTATAATTAGCCAAATCGCGAATTAAATTCAAATTATCTAAATATCTTTCTTGTGTGATGCCTAAGGCTTTGTGCGTTTCGTTACTACTTGGATCGTACGAGTTTAATGAAGCATGTCTGTAATGATTTTGGGATTGGCTTAATTCAAAAAAAGATTTCGGGTTATCAGATTTCGGTGGAGTTGTGAAATAGCTGGATAGTCGACTGAAACTGTTGTACTCGTCGTCTTTCTTTGACGTTTCAGGCTCGCTTTCGAAGAAATTCAATGGGTCTGGTAGGTTTTTAGTTTCCATAGGTATTTCTTTAGCTGTAGCACCATCCTTATCATCAAATGTTTCTTGAGACTGTCCAGTAAGACTAGAGAAGGCTGGTAAGCGCTCAATATCGGATACAATCGGTTCTTCGATGGGTTTTGTTAAAATAGTTTCAATGGCAGACGTGGGTTTTATTTCCGAGCTGGTAACGTGAGTGACGTCTGTTGGAATAACAGGTGGTCGCGTGAAAGTTATAGTCGGTGATACGCTTGTTTGCGTTGTAGTATCTGGTACGAATTTGACGCGATCCTGGCTTGAGCTATCAGGGATAAGGTCCTTCGAAACACCACTGAGCCGCCTTTGGTATTCTTTCTCAAAGCCTGGAGGTATACGCATCGTTGATGTAAAGGATTGGAATGTCGTAGGCGACGATAATGAATTTCTATAGTGGTTTTCAACAGCATAATTTCCCGTATCAAAATACGATGCTATTGTAATCGCAGGGCTAGTCGTCGATGGTACACTGGTCGCAACGATTTGCGATTCAAACACTTCGTCCGTTTCAACAGTTTCCATTTGCTTGAATCTTTCAACTCTATGAGTGAACGTGTCCGCTTCCGACGAATCTTCCGTACTTTTTTCGCGTTCCATAAATTCAATTTTATCATCATCTGTTTCCGACGGCTCGATGACAAACTCGTCGTATATTGGAAAGTCTTTCTTTGCGTCCTGTTCTATGGATAAAACATCTAAGCCGCTTTCATCGGATTTGTTGTCTTCTTCCGGAGGCGCAGTTGGTATCAACGGTTGAGGAACAATAGTTTCTTCGTGCGAATTTTTAAATTCAGCTTTTATCTCGTCACTCGCATTGGTTGGAATATTTTCGAAAAATAACGATTTGTTTGGCAGAAATCCAATAGCGCTTTGATCTGGCTGTAAGCTGTAGTCATGTTCTACGAGTGTATTTGACGCTAATAAATTATTTATGTCAGGATTCCACCCGTAATTAATCGTGCCATCAATATTAATATCCCCTAGAAGTTCAGTTGTTGATTGAACTGGTATATCATTAATAATGTCTTCACTAATATGTGTAACACTAAGAGGATCAAAGGGTTCTGTTGGAGGAATTTCTAAATCGTGTTCTATCTCTGGTTTCGCAGCTACAGGATTTAAAAGTTGAATAGGAGCAACTATATTCTCTATCAATTGTGTTGTCAAGTCTTCAATCTCTTTCTCTTTCTCTTCGGGCTTTGCGACTTCTCTGCACGTAACACAGATATTTAATTCGGATACATTTTCTGGTAAATCTTCTGCTGTGTTGGGAAATTTCTGAGATTCACTAGAATGGCTTGGAGGATCATGTAGCACCACCCCGTGAATTTTATGTTCAATACCTGTTAGTTCAGTAGAAGCGGGAGAAGTAGAAGGGATAGCGGTAGTAGAGAGATTTGAAAATTCAAACAGATGTTCAGAAGTACCTATGGTTGAAGTTTCGAAATAATTTGAAAAATGATCACCCTCTATATCTTTTGTTGGATCCATTTTTGGAGCAACGTTCGCATCGTGCAATATTCTTTCAGTTTCTGCTTGATAAGGATTAGACGAATGGATGGGACTCTCTTCAAAACTAGAAAACATGCTTTGCGTCCTAATTTCGTAGTCTGGGTCAATTTCGTCTTTAACTATAAAAGTTTTCTCGGAGACAACATTTTCATCAGATGGTAACAGTGGATGAGAATCGAAAAGCTTGAATGTGTTTTCTATCGGTGGGTTTGTTAATATTTCAGCGACTGGTTTCTCGATTTCTGGAGCGACATTTATAATATCGTTAGGCGGCGGGCTTGAGTTAAGCACTAAATTTGTCACACTTTCTATTATTTTATCATCCAAATTAGCTGGAGATTCTGAAGTAACAAACGGCGCACTAAATAGACTTAGTGGGTTATTGATTTTAACCGCTGAAGATACATGTGGAATAGTAATTTTTATAACATTTTCAGTTGTATTAATTGGAGCATCGTTTAAGTTTGTCGTGGCCGTTGGATAATTTTGTGTATCATAATAGCTATAACTATTGTCTTCGGTAGTTTTGGAGCTTGGTAATCCAGACCCTATAGTTGTTCCAATAAGATTCATATGTCCATAGCTCGGAGGATTAATATTAAACTGTTCGATATATTCTGACGTATTATCTTGCCAGGCTACGTCTATTACGGGATATTGTTTTTCTTCATTGTTACTTTCTGGTACATACATATTCGGTTGGGTATACTGAGGATTGTAATCAGATGAGTAATTTGAAGCTGGCTGCATCCTACTGTAGTCACCTACAAATATATCGAAGCTGGAACTATCCTGAGCATAGTTATTACCATACATTTCATTTGGGTAGCTCGTTTCTGGTTTGTATGTCGTTTCTTTAGCTGCTTCATTATACGCTGGATCAAAAAAGGTTGTTACTGTATTCTGGATCTTATTAATATCTATAGAGCTCAGCTTAGATTTTAAAGATCCTAATAAACCGAAGCCTTTGTTCTCTGGCTCTGGTGGGTTGTATTTCTCTGTCGTTGGTCTGCTCAAATCGAAGGCTGTATTATAATCCGTCTGGCTTTGTTCTTGAACAATAGATGTATAATTGTATGGTGGTACAGGAGGACTGCTGTAAAGTTGTGCGGTCGTATCTATATTGGGAATATTTTGAGCTTCAGAAATATTAGGTACCGACTCGACTTGACTCGGAGTAAATAGAGCTCCTTGAAAAGCGTCAGTATTAACAGGATTTAAAGTCGGTTTCACATTGTTACTTATATTTCCAACACCTTCTATGGGACCCGAGTAATATTGCGGTCGTTTTTTTGTCATTCTTAGGTTAAGATTTCCTGTCATTTTGGGCGGTTCTAAAACAGTCCTCGGTGGTTCTTTGGGAGGTGGATTTTGGTTAATATACTGATTCGTGCTATTTTGGCTTAATGGGTCCTTCTCATTATTCTGTTGAACTGGATTAAAGAAAAGTGGTGGTGCTTGGTTTGTTCCTGTATCATTATTTTGCTCAATTGCAGTACTGAAGAAAAGCGGTGGAGGTTGGTTACTTTCTGATGAAAATTGCGTTGATTCTTTCTTATCTGGTTGTTGTGTTGGATTAAAGAACAGGGGTGGTTGATTGGTATTTGGTTTAAGTTCTTTTGAAACTGTTTGTTCAATTGTTGGTTGTACTGTTATATTCGATGGCGGTGGTTGGTTTATAGGCTGGGTTGTTGATGGTATCGATGGAGGTACCATTGCTTGAGGATATGTCGAAAACGATTGAATTGTCGAAGCAAGACTTCCTTTCTCATACTGAGAGGCATCCGTTTCAAGCTGCGCTTGTGGAAAGGTCAAGTTTAATTGTCCAATATCAGTCACTTCAAGTGGTTTTTGAAGCTCGTCTGTAGCACCCGATTGAGTTGTAATGGGCGTTTTTGTTTGAGCAAAAATATCGAACGTGGATACTGGTGATGTTACTTCTTCTTCGGGTTTTACCGTTGTTGGTTTAGATGGATCAAAGAATGTCGCTACATTACTTGAGACAGTACTCGATCCTGGAATTCCGTACGGTTGCATAGTTTTAGGATATCCCAACATATGTGGAGCATCTGTATGTTGATTTTGCGTTTCAACAAATGATGGTACAAAGATGTTTTCCTGCATCGTTAGCGCTGGAGCTTGGTGTTTTATAACTGGTTGGTTGGCAGATATGCGCCTAGCAACGGACGGCGGTAGGACTGTCCTACCTACAGATCCTTGGCTCTCCCTTCGCTGGACGTTAGAAAACATTGGCGGTGGGGGAATGATAGAAGCTGAGGTTGTTGGCGTGAAACCCATCGGTGCACTAACTTGGAATGTATCAGTTTGGGGAGTTTGAATGCTCTCTATGCTAGATATAGGTGCATTTTTAATACCCTGTTCATACGTATCTCTTTGCGTATCAGGCATGTATACCGACTCCTGTTTTTCGACTTTCTCTATTAGCGTATTATTTTGGGTGGGAATTGATTCTGGTATAAAGAACGGCGTTGGGTCTACTGTTTCAACTGTATTTAGTGTTGTATTTTGTGTTGATATGTTTCCGGTGGTTTGGTCATTTAGACTTTGTGGATTAAATATATTCGGAGGTGTAGAAAAATTTCCTGATCCTTGATGCGTTGCGTTATAATGTGGATTTTGGGCATCGCCAGTCAAGCCCGGTATTTGAGCGTATACTTTCTTCTTCGTAGTGATTCGATAGTTTGCTGTACCTGAAATAAAACAAAACTAATATTAACCAACAAAATAGTAATGTATTCGTACAATCCTCTATTTATTTTACTTATTGAGAGTGGGAAAGCTTTTAAGGATTAAATAATATTATTCAAAACTGGCATTTATGCATAAACCTTCCTGAAATGAAATCGGTTGCATAGTTTTGTAGATTATCAGCATAAAGCGGCACATACAGACAGGATAAAACGGCTTATACTATGTCATCATTATGCCTGTTTGCCAATCTCAAAAGTAACAAATCTCATACTTCATTACGTAACATACGTTTGTTGTGTTCATAAATTAAGACAGATGTTGGAATTCGGTTCGACAAATTGGTAAATATAGATTAGTTTAAAAATAGGACACTTTTTGTAACATCGTGTCGTGGAAATACAACTAAGCAGACACAAACTAGCTATACTTATATGAGCATACCAAATTACTATGTTTACCATTAGAGGCACTAAACAAGAGAGAATTATACACAGTGTCCATTGTGAAGCGGTTAGGTGGATCTAACGCGTTTGAAAATTACGTCATGACTATTCAAATAGTTTTAAGGCTATGCAAGTACATATGTACAAAATAACTTCGCATTTATTACTTACTAGCTGTGCCAGCGACTTCGCCCGCGTAGAAAAGTGAGTTTGGGCAGCATTTTTGAACATGTTGAAGAACTTAATCATTTTAACTATTAACACGTATTAATCTAAAACAAACTATTATATAATACAAAATACCTAACCCGCGCCATTAAACGTTCAGCAAGTTCAACGAAATTCTTTAAATTGCCATAACTTTTTTATTTATCTACCGATTGACATGAATCAAACACTAAATGTAAAGTGAAGCTTACCACAATACATCATTGAAAATCATTCATCCTCTATGTAACTTTCCTCTGAAACAAAGGGGATCCTTCGACCAGTCAAAAAACCGACTAGTCTAACGGCTTTGATCCCGAGACACATCTATACATATATATAATAAAAACGTTACGAGTCGCTATCTGTACATGGAAGATATATGAGAAAAAATTTTATAGGAGACCTTTATTAACACAATAGAACCCAAAACAATGATTTTTGGAATTTTTGTCTGTTTGTCTGTTTGTTTATGCACGCTAATCTCAGAAACGGCTTATCCTATCTAGATGGGGGTTTCAATGATATATTGTGGTAAGCTTCACTTAATATTTAGTGTTTAATTGATATCAATCGGTTGATAAATAAAAAAGTTATGGCAATTTAAAGAATCACGTTGAACTCGCTGAACGTTTGTTGGCGCGGGTTAGGCATTTTAAAACATGCTGCCCAAAGTCACTTTTCTACGCGGGCGAAGTCGCGGGCACAGATAGTAAATAAATAAATAAATAAATAAAAACGTGATTTGAAGTTTATAATCTTAAACTCATCCAACGGTGATGATCCTTTTTACTCAGAGGTCTTAACAAAATTATCCAAAAACGTTATCAAACAAATTTACAGTAAAACGAAATTATTTTATCTCATCATAATGCAATCACGTTGTACGCGGTAGATTATAAAATTACAGCAATCAAACTTGATAAGTGCCACAAAATTCGTATAGGCAATGACCTCCGCTGGCCTGGGGCTACCACGAATGACCATCAAGTTTACAACAGGTGATGGTGACTCACTGGTGCCAAATTTTTGTGGATACGTTTTTTTACGTTAAGTATCTTTATACAAAGCTTCATTATTCATATGTTAAAAGTAGCTTTCTATCACGATAAAAGTTAGGCAAGTATTTTTTAAAATTCCAAAGTAATTTAATGTTATATAAAATCTATAATTATTATTGTGTGGAGCTTGTTGCTTACCAATGTATTGGTTGTTTTGGCAATAAATGATTATATTATTATTATTATTATTGATACTTTGTTGTATCAAACTTCATTAAGATCTAACCTGCTTATTAGTTAAGTCTTTCGTTTAGAGAAAAAGGGATGACCAGACAGGCAGTAACAGTTACTCTTTGCCTGCGTTCTCGCGGAAAAGTCTGTTAAGGTACTCACTGCGGTAGTTCAGAACAGAGAAGGGTTTTTTATATTTGTATTTTCCCGCTATAGAGAAGGGGTATCTGTTATAATAGGTCTCTTGCAAATTACACAGAGATTTTTTTTTCGTGAAAGAGCATATACGTATTGTTTGTGTCGTACAAATAATAACCCATGATCCCTTCCCAGAGGTAGGTACTCTATCCATGTGTAGGGTAATACAATGAAAGCAAGTAATATAAGATAATGTATGTACTATGTATGGTATGTTTAACTACTCACCAACAGAAGGTGGTTCCTGCAACGGAGGTGGCGCGACGCTCCTCGCCACTTCGGGCACACTATACGCCACGTTCACTTCTTCCGTCTTCGAACTCCCAACATCTGTCGTCTCCCGAGCCTTCATACTTAGCATACTCGAAAACGAGCTGAACACTGCGCTTGCCACTTGCGGCAGAACGGTGGGTAACTGCGAAAAGTTTTGCGCTATATCAGCTGTTAGACTATTCTGTGTCTGAACATCCTCGATTCTCTCCGGCTCATTCAAATTGATCTCTTCCAAATTCTCCTCGGCTTGCAAATTGGCGTTTTTATCATCCTTTATCGCGCTATTTAATGGAGCACTCACGTATCTAGTGCCTTGCAGTCTCGCGAAATATTCGTTCACGTCAAAATCGTCTTCTGATTTAAGAGGTGCCTTTGATTGTGTAGATGATGGTGATTCTTTAATACGATTGTTCTGCGAATCTCTATTTATATTTGACGCGTTTAAATTGACGTTCGCGAATGCGTTAGACTGAGTTATGTTTGAATTAGCATCGCCGTAAGGGAAGTTGGGTATATTTTGATTTGGGTTCGCCAGGGCAGCGTTCTGGGTCCCGCATTGCTTATCTGAAAGTAAAAAATAACAAATTAGCTTTTTCAATCTAAAATTGGGGCTAAGAAAAAAAAACTGTTTGACCGAATTTGAAATCTTTACCAATTTCATAATAATAGGAGGTAAATCTCTAAGTTTAATGAATCGATTTAAACAGTTCTATTACCACTAGGAAACCACTTCATTTTTAATAGGCTATACGAACGAAACCGCCAATATAGCCAAAATAAATAAATATTTTCATAAACAGCGCCATCTAGTTCCAAGCTAAGCAGAAGCTTGTGTTATGGCAACTAGATAACGGAATAAATTACTTAGACATACTTTTCTTTTGTAAATACATAGGTACATACAATACATAGCAACACCCAGACCCCAGAAAAATACAAATGTAAATTACAAATATATTTTTCCGGTGCGGGGATCGAACCCACGACCCTTCGCGCAGAAAGCAGTTGTCCTACCACTGCGCCGAACGGTCGTCTTTGTCTAGTAAGCCATTATGTTTTGACGATTCAAAAGTGTTACTATAAAAGACATAGAAAACCGCTTGACTTGGACTTTGAGAAGTTTTTAACTTTATCATAAGTTCACATACACACACACACACACACATACACACAAACACACACACACATACAAACACCACTCACACACAATATTGTATTAAGTTAGGCGCTGGTATCTGTAACACAGTTTTCTAACTAAAACAGGTACCAGCGAGCCTAAACTATAATAAGTTAATTAAAATTGAAATGTATTTACTTGTAAACTTGTATTCATAAATAAAAAATAAAATAAAATAAAAATAAATAAATAAATAAAAAAAAAGTTTTAAAATTACAACTTAGGCAAGTTTAAGTAAACATTGACGAATTAAGCACGTAGGTATTGCTTAAACCCTAAAATAGAGATATCACGCGAAATATTTCTGACAGGAAACGAAAATTTACATTAGATATCGACCAAATACTTGTTTCAATAATTACTTGACACAAATTGATAGTATTATTGACGAGTTTTTGACCGACTGCGACAACCCGAGGTAGGGTAATGGTTTTGGCTATGTATGTATGTTTGTACATTCCAATTAAGCGTCTAAAATACTGATACGATTTTAGATAATAATTCTGTTAAATGGCACGTATGATAATATTGTTTTAATGCAGTCCGGGATACAGTTTTAAACTTTACTACTAGCCGTTTCCCAGCAGTTTACCCGCGTAGCACCCGTTCCCGGGGCAATACCGGGATGTAAGCTATCTTTCTTCTTCATCTTTTAAGTTGGACCAAACGGCACACGATGTGCAAATTTAATTTAAAACCGGTTCAGTAGTTTTGTAGTCAATCGCGGACAAACAACGTGACACGTAATTTATATATATTAAGAATAGCTGAGGCTCGCGACTCCGAGGCGCGGACTTTCATATAAACTTTGACCCCCCCTTATAACCCTTTTTCCAGTTAAAAAGTAGTCTATGTTTTATGTCAGGCTCTAGACCATCTGTGTACCAAATTTCGTTTTAATCGGTTCAGTAGTTTTAGCGTGATTGAAAGACAGACGGACAGAGTTAATTTCACATTTATAATATAGTTTGGAGTATGGGTTTGTACGTGGGTGTCTACTGAGGAAAACTCAACAATTATACCTCTCCTCCTTTTAAACAATTTTCCTGTAGGTACACTTATATACATTTAAACTGTCAATTAAGAATATAAATTTCATAGCAATAATAAATAGAAAACCGCAAGACGTGAGCCACTACAACAATATAATCTAATCAAGGCACGATATATTTAAATTATTGACGACCGCTTGTCTTGTGGTAGCACAACTACTTTCTGTGCGAAGGGTCGTGGGTTCGATCCCCACATCGGACAAATATATTTGTAATTTACATTTGTGTTTTTCTGGGGTCTGGATGTTGCTATGTATTGTACGTATGTATTTACAAAGAAAAGAAAAGTATGTATATGTAATTTATTCCGTTATCTAGTTGCCATAACACAAGCTTCTGTTTAGCTTGGAACTTGATGGCGCTGTGTATAAATGTCCTGAAAATATTTATTTTTGTTATTATTATTAAATTCTCAAACGGTTTGTTATTGCTAAGAAACTACGTTTAATCACATTGATTTTAAATCTTTCCCGAGTCCATGCTTCTAACACTAATCTAGGTACTGGTACAGTCGAGAGGAAAATATGATATATTAAATAAATGTCTAAATAGCTCGGCATTTCATTAAAGGAAAACCCTCAATAAATAAATTAATAAAAAAAAAAACTTATTAGTAATAGTAATATTTTTGCATTGCTGACGTCACTAACTTCATAGCTGGCCATGGTGAATGAAACTATGTTCTTCCTTGACAATTTCTTCTATTGCGAGAGGTCCGTACTATTCAAGGATCCGAACGCAAGTCACAGCTTGGTATTAGACCGCCGCATTTATCCAGAAAGTAGTATGGAATAGTAAACAAACAGTTTTTGTAAAATAAGTAGGGGTAACAATATTTTAACAAACTTTACTGTCGACCCGTCAACGGCGTCGATGTGGATTACAATACTTAACAAATTACAAGTGTTATGTATCGTGTCCCTTAGCACTTGTTAAATTCTTGGCACCAAAAAGGGTCTCTTAAGGGTTAACATTTCAACGCAATCATAAATGTGTTTTATCGCATCCCGCAGTACCGTGAGAACGCCTTGGCGCCGATATGTGTTATAAAATATAAATTTAATACTATCGCCTTCTATACACCACTGTACTCCGCTAGAAAGTAGTCAAGTCAATCAGTATACACCCAAGTGTCAGTGCTGCCAATCAGCGGTTAAAACACTAACTAGCTATCATCTCTTAATGCCTTACTTAGCTTCAAGTTGGAAACTTGTTGAATGAAGTTATCACCGCGTTTATATCTTATTAACTATGCCTCAAATGGTCGCAATTATTTACTTTGGAAACTTAGCAGAAATACCTTCGTATTGAATTATCTTTACTGGTGTTTGCAAATGTATTCAATAATAAATCATCTAAATAGTATATGTATGAAAGAAATGTTAAATAGTTTGGGTTTGATTTAATTTAATTAATTTATATTTAATTTTTTGATTTCATTTCATATACCACTATTTTTATTATTCAAAATTTAAATTTAAATTTGTGTTTCTTCTTTTTTTCTATGATTTATTAAATTTCATGTTTGTTTTTACGTGGCCCACTTGATTTAAGTTGCTGTAACGGGGAGGCTGAAAACCAGCACTACACAGAGTATCCTACTCAGTGTAGTGCTGAGTGCTGCAAACTGAGCCCTCCCCCTTTGTTGTTATTTTCCTGTTTATTTTATAAATAGATATTTTATTGTATTTTCTTCATTTTGTATTTTTAACAGTAATAAACGATTATTTTATTTATTTTATTTAAATAAAAAAAAACCTTTCTTTATTACAAGCTTTTATTTAATTTCACCTGTCCGTGGTTTGTCTGTTTGTTTGTAATCAAATATTGCAAGTAAAATTTGACCCACTTCCCGATTACCGATAGAGTTGATATTTTGCATGCGTGCGTAAATCGTATGACAATGCAAAATTATTATGACATGGAGCTGATCTGATGATGGAGCCTGAAGGTGGCCATAGGAACTCAGTAATTAAATGACACAACCCTATCGTGTTTTGCCGTTTGATTCGTCTTGACGAGTACTCCTTTCCGGGGTCTGTTTGTTTGTTTGTAAAGCTTGTTTTGAAAAAAAAATATTTTTTTTCTCATACCTTGTCAAGAAAGCTTTTATTGGATTCAGAATGACGTCACATTACGTTTCAAGTCAATCTCAACAAACTCTTTCATTTGATACCCGTAATGTAGCAATGCAATAAAAATTACTGTTCCGCCATCTTGGATCGCCCGCCATATTGAATTTAGAATGACGTCACACAACTCAACATATATTGCCATCCAATCTAAAAGTGCATACAAAATTTTCATTCATTGAACATTGGAAAAAGAGCTGTAACAGTACTATTACAACATCGCAAAGTGAATCACTATTAACACAGTTTCGGTATAGGTATTAGGTAGGTACACATACATACATACACACACCCTAATCTTCGACTGCGCCTACTTCCTGAGTGATTAAGCTACACTTTAAACAAATGACGAAATCACACCCATTTGTATCTTTACGATATTATGGCGTTTAAATATTTTCTAACAATAGGTATTAAAATACGTTGAAAAAGCTTTGAAAGCATTTTTAAAAGCTTTTGCAATATATGTAAGCTGTTGCCCGCGATTCGCCCGCGTGGATTTTCATAAAAACTATCATCCCCTATTTTATCCCCTTGAGGGTAGAATTGATCAAAATCCTTTCTTAGCGGATGCCTACGTCATAACATCTACCTGCATGGCAAATTTCAGCCCGATCCGTCCAGTGGTTTGGACTGTGCCTTGATAGATCATTATGCCAGTCAGTCAGTCACCTTTGAATTATATTATTATTATTATTTAGATGTTCGGGTGCAATCTTGAGACCCGATTTTGAAGCAGATACTCTCAAACGACAACGTATCATACCATGACCGTGCTATGAACGTATCAGACACGTCAAGCGACACGATACGCTCTCTACGCCCACTAGACGTATCAAAGTCGAATGTATCGACAATACTTGCCGGTCCGTGCATGGCACGCGACGGTGCTGGTCGGTAACGGAACGGGCTAGTTGGGCATGCTCTCATACTTTTTAATACAGAGAATATTTCTTCGCCTGACACGTTCATAGCACGGTCATAGTATGATACTATGTAGTGGGCAGAGACCTTTATTCATTACTTTACCAAAATCGCGACACACGAAAACATTTAAATCGTTAACACCTATAATTACAACGGACAAACATATTAACCTATTTTCTGTAAACCATTATTCATGTAGGTCAAGTTATTATCACCATTTAAATTATTTTAATAGACTTTAAGTAACAGTAAGTATGGTGGTACTGTTTCCCTTAATTACTTTCAAAGTCAAAGTCAAAAATATCTTTATTCAACTAGGCTACATATTATAGTAACACTTGAATCGTCTTGGTATTACAAAACATTTACCACCGATTCGAAAGGCAGTTTCTACAGAGAAGAACCGGCGAGAGACTCTGATAGTTGCTCTTTATAATTATTAACGAAAAAAATATTTTTATTTTTTAATGAGTTACTTAAAGAGAACTTAATAAATTCTAAGTCTATGCGTTTGTTCCATTGTATCGTATAAATACACACACATACACACACACGCACACATGTACACATCACGTCTTTATCATAATGTGGAAATTACATAATATTTTGTATTAATTAATTAATTGTATGTATAATAAGAAATTGTGATATCGTATACTGATACAATCCGACGTACGTGTTTTTTGTAAAATATTTAACAATAGCTTTAAATAATATTGAGTAAGACTCTTATAGTCTGTTCAGCTAAAACATAGAATACTATTAGGTACCGCAAAATGCGACGAGTTTTCATAAAAAATAATTTTTACAATAAATAAACCGACTTCAAACTAAAAAGCAAAAAATAAATTTGCTTCCCACAAAATAAAACGCAAAATGCGTAATATATATGAAATAATATAAATGATTTAATACTTATTTAACTAAAAAGCAAAAAATAAATTTGCTTCCCTTTTTTCTTAAAATTTAGTATATAGAAATGATTTAATAGTTATTTATATTCTTTTTTTAGTTATTTCATAATTTTCAAGTCAGTACCAAGTAAATCCTACAACAATCTATAGAATATCTATTTAATCAATCAAACACTTATTGTTTTACTTGGCACCGACTTCTATATTATAAAACTAGCTGTTGCTCGCGACTTCTCGTCCCGTCGGATCTATTTCTATTATTATGTTATAGTGAGTCAATCTTAGAAGATAGACATATACTGTCGCGGACTTTTTTTAGATCATTTAAAGAGGAATAATTCATTCATACATATTCATTTTGTATCTTGGACCGTTTTCGCAGCGCACGCAAAGGAAGCCCTCAAAGATGAATAATTTTCCCCATTTTTTCCATATTTTCCATTATAACTTCGCTGCTATTAGTCGCAGCGTGATGTTATATAGCCTAAAGCCTTCCTCGATAAATGGTCAATTCAATAAAAAAATACTTTTTCAATTCGAACCCGTGGATCCTGAGATAAGCGCGTTCATACAAACAAACTCTTCAGCTTTATATATTAGTATAGATATAGATTACTTATATGAGTGCAAAGTTTTCATCGATATAAATGAATTAAGTCCAAACACAAGTTCTTTACGCTATACTACGTCTTCAGCATCAGACCCCTTATGGTAGTCACAACCCATCTAGATGTAAAGTCCTTATCAATACAAAATAATCAGGCTCAAACACAAGGTAGCTATTGTAAATCGTTGAGGATTTCCCTCGACTGTACCTTGGCTCCATCATCAGACCAGATCCAGACTATTAAAGTGTTTACATAAGATACTTATTGAAAAACTTATGAACGCACTAGTCACCCATGCTATTTTTGAAAGTTCCCCTCGATTTCTCCGATATCTCGATTATACAAACAGACGAATTGAGAACCTCTTCCTTTTTTGAAGTCGGTTAAAAATATCTAAAATCGATCCGTGATTTCTCGTTAAAATATCGTATAGCTTGTATACAATTAAAATTTCGGTCACGATTGAGGATTTCCCCTTGTTTCGAAAAGAACCGAAATTTAGGAATATGGTAGTTTTTAAAAGCCCCGCGTTAGTTAAGCTCTTTTATGCGATGAAAATGAATACAGGAAATTAGCCTGATGGTAGATGACCACTCTTACCCATAAGCTTTAAGGTTGGGAGTTAAACAAACAACCACTTTAGACGAGGAACCATTTAACAATAATGTTTATTATATTATTAATAGATGAATGGCACACAGCGCTCAGCTACTAAGGGTGCCATCAACCTTCAATAATATATTTCTGTGTAAAAATATGTACAATAATGTCAATGTAATAATAATGTTATAACATTAATAATAATTTAATTTAATAGAAAATGTTTCATGTACACACATATATAATTAGTGGGCTAATGAGTCTTAACATCTGATGACTCAAAGTGGGGAGCGTCGGTGTAGTGCACCGCCCGGAGTTGGGCTTTATAGCAAAATTCCGGGTAGCACTGCGTTGGCTATGGGCTGGCGTTTCTCTTACCATCAGGAGTGTGTCCATTTCGTCTCCCCTCTTCATATTTATTTATTCATACACTGCAAAGCATTGCGGAATTTCCGATGTATTACGACTTGGAGTGCTGCAAGAAGAGAGCGTACATCTTTCTAAGGCCGGCAACCCACTCCAGAGGTGTCAAGCTCCGCGAATGTTAATGGGCGGCGATGACTACTTACTATCAGGTGGCTCGCCTGCTCGTTTTCCCCATATGTTATAAAACAAACAAACTGCTAAGGAATTTCCAGCTATAGTACGCGTCATTTATAATTAGCGTTGGACGAGAATAGCTGCGCATCGGTAGAATCGCGCTCCTAATTGACGTATTGGTGCGAGAAAGATAACACGACCAAGACAACCAATCAACGCTCGCGCACCCGACGATCACGCGCCCCGCGCGACGCGCCTTTACCTCGATACCTTATTTTGGACTTGGTATATAAGTATATACAACTTGTCGATATCGAACCATTGCGGGCTAGAGGCCAGTCAGTGGAGGATCCTCCCTTTGGTTCAGAGGAAGATTACATTCGCCGTACTTCACTTCTTCAGATTTGTAACAACAGTTATAGTACGTCGTCGTAGTCGTCACGAATCTTTAGCGCTGAACGAAATTGACGATTGGTTGTCCCAACCGTGTTGTCTTTCTCGCACCAATACGTCAATTACGAGCGCGATTCTACCGATGCGCAGCTATTCTCGTCAATCGCTAAACATAAATGACGCGTACTATACCCGCAGTGACATTCTCCGATAGTGTTGTCAACACAGTGGGCAAAATCGCAAATTCACCGAAACCGGTTCACTCCACGCCGCGCGCGTCGCATACCTACACAATCAATACGTTGGACTGCTTTATGTCACGGAGCCAAAGTCAAAGTCAAAGTGGAATATATTTTAGTCAACTAAGCTACATATATTTTTTATTTTATTCATTTACCCTTTATTACATTTAAATCTTACATACTGTTTGTAAAGAAACAGAAGAAATATGGATATAAATACATACGCATACATAATATATAGTTTTACACTAAATATAAATATATAATATATTATACTATCATACATATAGTATGCAATGGGATTATAATTTTTATCTGAGGAAGATGGAGGATGTAACATTCCTTTGAACCTAAAGAATACTCTTGTCTTGGACTCAAGTCTTGAACAACCGACGGGCCGTTACCCCCAAAGGGTGGGGGGAGATGTCTACAAGACGTATATAATATACCAAGTCTCGAAATACATCATAAGCGCGATTCAGAACTGGAAACAAATCAAATCAATGTAATACATTCAATTCCAAACTTATAAATAATACAATTATTATTAATTAAAGATATAATTAACAAAGCTTTTATCAACGACCTGACCTAATAATAATATTATAATTATTGTGAAAGTAACTCCGTCAAATATAATATATTCATTCAACAGTAACACAGTAACTTAAAGGCCGGCAACACACTCGTGACAACGCGAGTGCTCATGGGCGGCGCTGATCACTTAACATCAGGTGACGCGCTTGCTCGTTTGCCCCCTATTATATATAAAAAAAAACACAGCACTGCCGTTTAACCAAGAAGCAGAAGAAAAACATTTGAATCTTCATAATATTACAATTTCTTTTCTATATAAAACCAGCCGTGCCCCGTAATTTTCCCAGCGTTTAAACATGCACGTAAGCCTTCCTTAACTCACTCTATCTATAACGAAAACCGCATAAAAATCTGTAGTTGCGTAGTTTAAGAGATTTAAGCATACATAGGGACAGACATAGGAAAGCGACTCTGTCTTTTACTATGTAATTATATTATTTAAGACATAAATACGATTCATTGATTATTAAAAGGATGTACTAGTCATAGCTTAAATAACTAATCATCTATCTATCTATGAGTCGACGCAAAAATTTATTATCAACATCAAACAAGCCGCTCTAGTACTTAAAATTAAAGTAGTACTAGGAAATCATAAAATCTATGTTATAACTGTACAGGGTGGGTTATTTATATTCCCTTACTTAATCCTTTAAGAATAAATAAAAACAAATCTATGCGAGAAAATAATAATGTTGTAATAAATTTTTAAACATTATGCTTATAGCGCAAAATGGATCCAAATTGAAGAAAAAATTTTCAAATGCTGGATTGTTTTCTGTCCCTTTCTGTCGCACCTCAAGGATATGGATGAACCACGTGAATTTTAGGTGTTATAACTTTACTTAGTTTAATTTATTTTTAACTAGCTGTTGCCCGCGACTCTGTCAGCATGGACTTTTATACAAACTTTAACCCCTTCCCCCTTTTATAGTATATTATTCAGTGTCTTATTCAGCGGTTTCGCCATGAAAGTGTAAAATTATAAAAAGTTCCAACCCCTCGCGTAACCTTTTGGGGGTGGATTTAAAAAAAAAGTAGCCTATATCCTTCCCCAGGCTTTAGACTATCTGTGTACCAAATTTGGTTCCAATCGGTTCAGAAGTTTTAGCGTGATGAACCGACAGACAGATAGATAGAGTTACTTTCACATTTATAATATTAGTATGTGGGAGTTCGGGAGTGCGTCCAACTCGTGTTCCCACTTCATCTTATAAAAAACCCATTGAGTATTTGTTTGAGAGCAACAAATATACCTACTTGCATACTAACTACTAACTACTACTACTAACTTTACTAACTTTTGCGCTTGTAATATTATTAGAACTACTAGCTGTTGCCCGCGACTCCGTCCGCATGGACTTTCATATTAACTCTGACCCACCCCTTCCCTCCTTAAATCCCTTTTTCCCAGTTAAAAAGTAGCCTATGTTACTTCTATCTATCTTTTCAACTAACTGTATGCCAAAAATCAGATTCGATTGACTGGTTAGGAAGGACAAACAAACAAACAAACACATTTTCACATTTATAATATTAGTATGGATTGCAGAAGTAAAAAAAAACTTCATTCGTATTACCTAGAAAAGTTACTCGTACGACAAACTTATAATACCGAACCTTTTTAAGCAATATAGATAACGTACATATACTCGTAGTGGACACTTCCACGAAACTCGGCAATTTCCAAACGAAAATTCCAACGGAATGACTTTCCCGATACCGAGCACCGGATGTGTGATAAAGCTTTGGAGTGAAAGTTCTCAAACTTTTAGGTAACAACCCCCATGCCGGAATACTGAAACGCCATTTAAACTTAAGTACAACTTAAACCGGTCCGATGTGACAGTTCGCCATACAATTCTGTCGAAATTACGAGTCTTAAGGCGTGCTTAAATTTAATTTGCGTATGAGTATTTGGCCGCCGGACAATTAAATAATAATTTTATATATATTTACAAAAAAGAAAATTTATTTACTTAACCTACGAAAGCAGTATGAGCACGCAAAATGAAGCCATTTCAATATAGACAATTTTTTTTATTTACATAAATCGTCGCATATATTATGCGTGTATAATACATATAGACCTTCCCCATGAATCACTCTATCTATTTCATAAAAACCAAATGAAAATCCGTTGCGTAGTTTCAGAGATTCTTTACTCTGCACATATAAATAAAAAATTGATTATAAACCACTTTCAATGAAGCAGCTGAAATCAATATATACAATATACATAGTATAAAAACAAAGTCGCTATCCACCGTCTGTCTGTCCCTATGTATGCTTAGATCTTTAAAACTACACACCAGATTTTGAAGCGGTTTCCTCTATCGGATAGAGTGATTCAAGAGAAAGGTTTATGTGTATAATATACTCATAAATGCGGGTCAGTCCGTAATAAAACAATATTCAAAATCGATTAACACATCCAATAGATCTATTTGTCTAATACGCGTCACGAATCTTTAGCGCTGAACGAAACCTGCGCAGAAATAAAAAAATAAGGTATCGAGGTAGCGGCGCGGCGCGCGGGGCGCGTGATCGTGTTGTCTTTCTTGCACCAATACGTTAATTACGAGCGCGATTCTACCGAGCGCAGCTATTCTCGTCAATCGCTAAACATAAATGACGCGTACTATAGACAAAGTTTGAGAACACGAGACCGTCTTACACTACAGCATGACACCTTCCCCCATTGATTATTGTAAATATCACCTGCGCCCGAGCCGACATTCAGTCTACGCGCGGACGCCGTGGCGACAACACGCGTCGACAGCTCACATAGCCAGCTGCAACCACCCGATATACGTGTTTAGTAAACTTTAAAGCTACGAACTAAGTTACTTGTAATTGAACATCAAGTTAAAGTCTTTGAAGACAAGTTACATTTAAGTTATATTAATACAGTGATCGTAAATTTTTGTTAGATTAGAATTCCTCGCGAGTGCCTATTGTAGTGATATTTTGGTGTTGTGTTCTTTATTTGTTGTCAGACAAAACATTTGAATCTTTATTAGGTTTGTTTAATATTACTTATCTTATTATTTATCTACTAGCTGTTGCTCGCGACTTCGTCCCCGTTGATTTGTTTTTCCATTATTTCTTCGCTCCCATTAGTCGCAGTATGATGTTATGTAGAAGAAGCCTAAAGCCTTCCTCGATAAATTGTCAATTCAATAAAAAATTTTCAATTCGAATCAGTAGTTCCTGAGATTAGCTCGTTCAAACAAACAGACTCTTCAGCTTTATATATTAGGATAGATATAATAAAAAAAAGTAAAGTTTGTGTGTTTGTTGAATTGTAAGGGGTAATCTCGGGATCTACTGCACCGATTTAAAAAGTTCTTTCATCAATAGATATTGCTGAGTGTCATGGGCTTCATAAAAAAAGTATTGCTAACATTATGCCCAACGAAGTAGGCACGGGTCAGCTAGTCTTAATATATATAAATCTCGTGTTTGTCCTCAATGGACTCCTAACCCACTGAATCGATTATAATAAAATTTGCACCCCATGTGCAGTTTGATCCAACTTAAAAGATAGGATAGCTTTCATCCCGGTATTGCCCCTGGAACGGGAATTACGCGGGTAAATCCGCGGGACACAGCTATTAAATTATAAAAATGAATCGCAAAATTTGTTGGCAAGCACATAACCCGATAACAGCTGAACCGATTAATATAAATCTTTTTTATTTATAATAGTCCTGGATAGTTTTTAAGATTTGAATATTAAAAAATTTTGGGTATAAGTTGGTAAGGGGTGTAATTTGTCGGGTAGCATGTTAAACTATTTTTTTTATTTAATGACAACCAGTACTTGCTTACTCTAAAACAAATACAAAGAAAAAACAAAAACACAATTTTAACAAAAAGAGTAACAATTTTTTCACACCATGCATACAAAAACATACATATTATACACATATATTATATATACATATATAAATGTCTGCCTGTTACGCTTTCACTTCAAAAAAAAACTATTTTCATAAATAGCAAAATAATTGATGCTTAAACAAAAAAGGTTTTCTTGCTACTAAAACAATTACAAATAAAAAAACATTATGAAATCAATAACTATAAGAAGAGCTTTTATTGTGTTAAGAAAAATTTTGATACTTAAATTATAAGCTTATTTTTATTCTCTTTCATGTACTATACTACGTAAAAAAATTTAAAAAATCTTAAACTAAAACAAGAATCTTGATAACTAGCTGTCTTATCACTACGAAGTAATCTCTTCCAGGCAATTGTTTGAGTTAGCATTTAATTTTACTTTTTATCACTTAATGTTTCCAATTATATTTTTTTTTATGTAGTAATTATGTTATTTTTGCAAACCGTATGACCAACACAAAACGTAAAAAATTAACGCTTTAAAAAAATGTAAACTTTTTACCCTTAACCTTTTAAACCGTAATTTTTTTTTTACTAAACCATCCTCGTAAATCCAGGAATAATTTAAAAAATAATTATGTAAATCGGTTCGGTCGTTATCGAGTTATGCGCTTCATTTTTATATTATAGATAAAATAACATATAATTTTGTCAAAAATAATTTCTCATAGTTAAATGTTGACATATTATAATACATATACATAAAGGTAAACTATATATATAAAGTAAAAAAAATGCATTTAATAAAGTTTGTTCGCATTAAAATATTTTAAAAACCGTGAGCTTTTTCGAGATATTGATGAAGCTTTTATATGTAGATATTCAAGAGCACTAAGCTTCATCTGAACTTTTATAACATGACCTTTTTTTATGGTATTTTATGCACGAGCTTTCATAACTAAATAGCATAGCGCTATTAAATATTTCCTAATGTAACAATAATAAATAAAAAATATATACAAAAATATAAATAAATTTATAAAATAAACTATCTAAGGGGGCCTGAGTTTTGTCTAACCTCGATTTAGGGTATATGAACTTTACCCTAGAAGCTTGATAGATATATCTATGTCCTATTTCTTAATTCGAACCAATAATTCCTGACATTAGGACGTTCAAACAGACAAACGTACTCTACAGTCTACACCTTTACAATATTAGTATTAAAAATTTATAGTATTTTGAAATATACGTGTTTGTGTATCACAAAAAAGACTTGCAAAGCTTTCAAAAACAAAAATAGAAAATGAAAAATTTCCACTCAATGGTCACTTAATTAGACGATTTAAATGCGCACTAAGCTCGGCACCTGTCTTTTATCGGTGTTTTATGTTTATATATCTCGCCCTATTAACATAATTTATTTTATTACGGTCGGTAACATTTATACGTATATGTATATATTTTTTATATAATTCGGGACATTTATACACAGCGCCATCTAGTCCAACGCTAAGCAGAAGCTTGTGTTATGGCAACTAGATAACGAAATAAATTACATATGTAACATACTTTTTTTTGTAAATACACACATACAATACGTAAATTACAAATATATTTATCCGGTGTGAGGATCGAACCCACGACCCTTCGCGCAGAAAGCAGTTCTGCTACCTCTGCGACGAGCGGTCGTCTAAACATTTGGTACCTACCTATATAGTATACTAGCTGTTGCTCGCGACTTCGTCCCCGTCGGATCTATTTCTATTATTATGTTATAGTGAGTCAATTTTAGAAGATAGACATATATTGTCGCGGACTTTTTTTTAAAACATTTAAAGAGGAATAATTCTTTCATACATATTATTTTTGTATCTTGAACCGTTTTCGCACTGCACGCGAAGGAAGCCCTCAAAGATGAATAATTTTCCCCGTTTTTTCCATATTTTCCATTCCATTATATCTTCGCTTCTTTTAGTCGCAGCGTGATGTTATGTAGCCTAAAGCCTTCCTCGATAAATGGTCAATTCAATAAAAAAATAATTTTTCAATTCGAACCAGTAGTTCCTGAGATTAGCGCGTTCAAACAAACAAACAAACAAACAAACTCTTCAGCTTTATATATTAGTATAGATTGTATTGTTGCTAAACGTGTCTCACGTGTGTGTTGACGACCTATAAAATAAGAAAAAAAAGCCTGCCTCTTGAGTGGGTTGGATTTATTTAACCCTTTTTTACACACAGGAATCTTATACACTAAACTAATATTATAAAACAATGTCGCTCTCTTTTTGTCTGTCCCTATGTATGCTTAAATCTTTATGACTACGCAATCGATTTCGATGCGACTTTTTTAATAGATAGCGATTTAAGAAGGTTTTCGTTAGTATGCAAAAATATTACAAGCGAGAAAAAAGCTAGTTTATATTTATAACCTATTAAAGATTAAAATCTCATAGTTCCAGAGATTACCGGGATCATACAAACATCAATAGCAAAAAGGATTGAGGAAAAGGTACATATGAGTTTTTCTGATACAAACTGAACGCGAATCTTTCAAAAGCTCAAGATAGGCCTCTAAAGCTTTATCTACTACTAGCTGTGTAGTTAAATAAGAGCTTTTAAAAAAAAGGATCACCGTCTTACGAGCGTTAAACAACAATATACAACGTGTTTTTCTTCACAAAGAAATAAGGAAAACCGCGTATCGAAGCTAGTATATTTCGTATAACCACAAAATCGTGCACTGAATTACTCTACACCTGCATATAATGGTATAATTATAATGTTATAATATTATAATAAGCCATCAGAACTTGTCAGTTTGTTTACAAATTACTACAAAACCACATGTCCTGTGTCGTTTTATATTAATTCCAGATTATTGGTTAATTATATTGACGATCGCTTGGCGCAGTGGTAGCACAACTGCTTTCTGTGCGACGGGTCGTGGGTTCGAACCCCACACCGGCGACCGGACAAATATATTTGTAATTTACATTTGCTTCTTTCTGGGGTCTGGGTGTTGCTATGTCTTATATGTATGTACTAGCGACCCGACCTGGCTTCGCTCGCATATATTATGCATGTACTATACATATAAACCTTC
>JADANM010005620.1:4398344-4415545 GCA_026213755.1 Eurema hecabe
TGTATGTATGTATGTATACGTCAAAAAGGCTTACGTCATATCGAAGCAGATGACTCAGTGGTCATTATGTCAGAAATTCTCGACCGATCGAGTTTTTAGAGTTCCTTACGCAGCTTTAATATAAAAAAACCTTCACTCAACTTTTACTTAATAATATTAATTATAATTAGACGTAATAATTGATTAGACGACCGCTTGGCGCAGTGGTAGCACAACTGCTTTCTGCGCAAAGGGTCGTGGGTTCGATTCCCACACCGGATAAATATATTTGTAATTTACATTTGTATTTTTCTGGGGTCCGGGTGTTGCTATGTATTGTATGTCTGTATTTACGAAAGAAAAGTATGTATATGTAATTTATTCCATTATCTAGTTGGCATAACTTCGGCTTAGCTTGGAACTAGATGGCGCTGTGTATTAATGTCCTGAAAATATTTATATTTTATTTAATATGTATTTAATAGCTAGAGTGACGCCCCGGCTTCACTTGCATATACATATAAATTATAAACCTTCATCTTGAATCACTCTTTATATTTAAAAAAAAACAGCATGAGAATCGGTTGCGTAGTTTTAAATATTTAAACAAACATAGCGATATAGGGAGAGAGAAAGAGACTTTGTTTTATACTCTACGACAATGGTGGACCAATATTATTAAGAGACTATCAGTCTATGGGTAATACGTCTATGAAAACGTAGATCTAACAACAAAACAAAATTCCATACCACTGTTTTACATAATTGCTATTTAATCTATTTAAACAACTTTTAATCACCACAATGGTTGCCTGGAAGACATCGCTTCCTAGCGATAAGGCTGCCTATTTATATATATTTGATTATGATTTAAATTAATTGTTTTCTTTATGATACATCAATAAGGTGTTTTATATTAATTTTTATTTATAATCATACTGAACCCTTCCTACGCGAGGTCGACTCGCACTTGGCCGATTTTTTCATCGTACATTTAAACGAGTTTTAGCTTGTGGTAGCACGTGCCATAACACGGCGAAACGAAATGCCATTCAATTGCCATTTCTTTAAATTTATAAACAAGTGAAAATCGTCACTTCCATATTATATACACTAGCTGTTCACCGCGGTTTTACCCGCGTAGTTCCCTTTTCCGGGGCAATGCCGGGATATAAAGTAACCTACGTGTTAATCCAGGGTATCACCTAACTACATACCAAATTTCAACTAAATCGGTCCAGCCGTTTTTGCGTGAAAGAGCACCCAATGTGTCGCATCTGTCCGTCCATATGTATGCTTAAATCTTTTTTGAACCGATTTTGAAGCCATTTTTTTAATAAGATAAAGTAATTCAAGAGGAAAGTTTATATCTATATCTTTTATAATAAAAAATTGAATCGCAAAATGTGTTAGTATGCGCATAACTCGATAACAGCTGAACCGATTTACATAATTCTTTTTTAAGAATAATCCTCGACGTACGAGAATGTTTTTAAGCAAAAAAATAGTAGGTATAGGGTATAAAGGGGTAGGATTAGGACAGCGTAAACGAAGTCACGTGGGGCCGGCTAGTTAATATTACAAAGAAGTAAAGTTTGCGTGTTTCTTAAATTGTAAGGGGTAATCTCGGGAACTACTGAACCGATTTAAAAAATTCTTTCACCGATAGAAAGCCACGTTATTGCTGAGTGTCATAGGCTATATAAAAAACCGAAAAGGATGATTAATATTATGCCCAACGAAGTAAGCACGGGTCAGCTAGCTAGTCAGCTATAATACATGCATAGATGCGGTCAACACCGCGGGGCGCAGCCAGTATATAACAATCCTACTAATATTATTAATATGAAAGTTTGTGAACATGTATGAGTGTATATTTCTTATTGATTCACACGAAAACGTCTGGGCCGATTAAGTTGAAATTTGGTATGTAGATAGGACATAACCTAGATCAACATCTATATCTATACTAATATATAAAGCTGAAGAGTTTGTTTGCTTGAACGCGCTAATCTCAGGATCTACTGGTCCGAATTGAAAAATTCTTTTTTTATTAAATAGACAATTTATCGAGGAAGGCTTTAGGCTACATAACATCACGCTGCGACTACTAGGAGCGAAGAAATAATCGAAAAACAAATAAACGGGGACAAAGTCGCGAGCAACAGCTAGTATTAGATACTTTTCATCCCGGTAATGTTCCGGGGCCGGGAACTACGCGGGGCAATGCTAGTACACTATAATATGGCGCTAATGATTGGTTAATACTACGTTATTGATACACATCGAAATCACATTTGGGGGCACAAAAAAGGTCGCATCGGAATGTTGACGGTGTAAATCAGGTATAAGTTTTTTGCCATCAACCGGCAACCGGTGATCATTGTCAACTTCCGGAATTTGATCAACAAAATAATGTACACAGATCAATGATTTTATATTAAACTAGCTGTGCCCGCGACTTCGCCCGCGGAGTAAAGTGACTTTGGGCAGCATTTTTGAAAATGCCTAACGCGCCAACAGTTCAGCCAGTTCAACGTGATTCTTTAAATTGCCATAACTCTTTTATTTATAAACTGATTGACATGAATTAAACACTAAATATATAAAATTGAAAACCCCATCTAGATACGATAAGCCGATTCTGAGATTAGCGTGCACAAACAAACAGACAAAAATTCCATAAATCATTGCTTTGGGTTCTATTGCGTTAATAAAGGTCTCCTATAATATTTTTTCTCATATATCTTCCATGTACAGACAGCGACTTGTTACGTTTTTATTATATGTATAGATAGATAGATATGTTATAAGCGCAAAATTTTGAAGACACGTCTTCAACATTCGTTGTAATTACACATATAACCACACACAAATCCCGCGGACATTTAATATTTATGTAATACATATTATAACAATAACACCATGTTTGTATAAAACTTATTTAATAACAGATTATGTTAACGGAGCCAGTCTTCCACAACACAGGGAAACCTTCTGTGGAAGCTGTGCAAATGCAAATTTTCTACCGTTTCTCAATAAATGTATTTTTATTTTTATTTTATTTTTTTTAATTAGTACGTCTCACCTTTAGGTTTTATGTTTGTTTTCATTCACGCGCAACTGACAAAACTATTTCTTTCTTTCTTATTAGTTTTATCATTTATCTCTTTTCTATCGTTGTGACTTGTATGTATGTGTGCTGCCGCTGCTGTGCGGAACACTTTTTCGGTTGATATGCAGGTGTATAACATATCTATTAAATATAACATCATTGATATTAACGCTATTTTATAATGTATTGAATCAGTCTGCCGGTTCTTCTCTTTAGAAACTTCCTTCAGAACCGGTGTTAAATCTTTTGATTTGTAATACCGTGACGATTCAAAAGTGTTACTATATGTAACCTAGTTGGATAAAGATATGTTTGACTTTTACTATGTATTCCATCATACGACTACTAGCCCTAACTAATCAACCCTATTCTTTCCAGACTCCAGAAAAGAATGATCTACTAACCAAAAATGGGAATACACCGATCTATAGCCGTCGCCATCATATTAGCGTTCACTCTTGCGCATTGCACGGACATAGATATCGATCTTAGCAGTATTTCCAACGACACAGCATCTAATACAAAAACACCAGATAATCTGGACCTACCTGATAAGAACGAACTAAGAACTGACGATGAAAGACCTGGTATAGACACGACTGAAGTGAACGACGCTTCTGAAGAACTGAATGATGATCGAACTGAAGTCGACGCGACAGGTCATACTACAGATGTCACTGTGACAGCTAGCGATAATATCTATGGTGATGATACAGAGGAAAGTGTCAACCAGGAGAACTACAATGTGCAGGTGTGTATTGCTTAATTGTTTTATCCTAATAAATATAAATTAAGTGTCACGTTGTTTATCCGCGATTGACTCCTAAACCACTGAACCGATTTTAAATTAAATTTGCACTCTGCATGCAGTTTGATCCAACTTAAAAGATAGGATAACAATATTATATAAATAACTATATATACATACTTTTATAAAAATACTTCTAATACAAAGCAACATCCACACTCCAAAAATTCCAAAAAAGAAATCCAAAACCCACTCCCCTTAACGCAGAAGACTATGTTACCACTACACGAAGCAGTCGTCCCATTCTTGCGACTAACCAAAAAATGTATCTACCTAATACTTCGTGTCTATCTTCCAGGTAGAAGCATCAGTCACAACCCGGTCCCCTGACACCGTTGATGGGGTAGCACCAAACGATGTGGAATCAGACAAGGAAGCAGACTACACTGGACAACGAAATCCCAAGACTGACAATTGTGAGTATCTCTTGTTGGCTTCTGCTATCCTGGTACCCGGTTTCAAAACCATTACTACTACAAGTAGTGCCCGTGAGTTTTCTCGCGGAATAAAAGACTTATATTTAATATTATTATAACCTTGTGAAATAATCTATACTAATATTATAAAGCAGTAAAGTTTGTATGTTTGTTAAATTGTAAAGGGGTAATCTCGGGATCTACTGAACCGATTTTAAAAATTCTTTCACCAATAGATAGCTATATTATTGCTGACTGTTATAGGCTATATTTAAAATAAGGATTGTTAACATTATGCCCCACGAAGTAAGCACGGGTCCACTAGTAATATATAAAACCAATTCAATTTAAAATATATCCACAATAATCTATATAATGGCTATCAAGGTTTCTACAAAACATTCGAGTTAGAATTTCATTACTTCTAATCTATATAGACTATCATTTAAAGTAGCAAGATTTGATTGTTAGTTTGAATTGAATAGGCTCTGAAAGTACTGGACCGATTCTTATACAGTTCGCAACAGTTTTAGTATGAGCTAAGTGAAGATCATAGGATTATTTTTATTGCGAAAGAATGCTTAAATAATTAGAAATGGATAATTCAAGTTTGTGTTGGATAAGGTTCGCAGCTGCCAAGAGTTCAAATTAAGGAAGTCTGCCCTCAAATTAAGGATCCTAATATTTTTTAAAGCTTTTATTTAACTTGGAATGCTTGTATGTAAGGATGTCCGGGTGGATCTTGCGACCCAATTTTGAAGCAGATATAGATAGAAGATAACCGACTATGTCGTAAATTTGCTATATTGGATGACAATACACGATCAGTTGTGTGACGTCATTCTAAATTCAATATAATAAATAATAAGCTTTTACGATCTTATAAATTATGTATAAGTAGACAGCAAAAAATTTGGTAGTAACAAACAATTTATATCTTTTAAGGGCCTTTAAAATAAACCTTTCTTTAAATGTTCAAGCAATTCCATGTTCAAGCGAGGGTCTTAACCACCTCTAGTGACGATAAGATCGAATTAAAATCTCTACTAGAAAGCTAGTAATTTACATGAGCAGGTGGCAATTTGTCATCTCGCCGCTGTTAACTCAACAACACGCTTGCGGAAGCCTCATAGTCTGAGAGCTGGTTGAGACTTTAGTAGCTACACTGTAGCGACCGATAATCATAAAAAATCTTTATCTGTAAAGTCGGTTTACTGACGATAGTTGAACTTGACAACGTCACAAATAAATACCGATGGAATTGCATTTTTTGCCGAATGGGCCGCTCGTTCCGCTCTCTCGCATGCACTTCAAGAGACTTAAATGAAACGCCTCAGTGCGAGGTAACGCCCCGTGAGTCATGATTTTTCGTGTGTCAAAACATCTAAACATATATAAAAGAAAGTCGTGTACGTTACACTAGAACCCAAAAATAGCTGAACTGATTTGCCTGAAAATTGTTGGATAGGTAGCTTAGAACTAGGACCGATTTCGTCATCATCAGCAGTTCTCTTTACATAGTGAAAAACAAAGTCGCTTTTTTCTGTCTGTCCCTATCTATGCTTAAATCTTTAAAACTACGCAACCGATTATCCTGCGTTTTTTTCTATTAGATTCAAGAGAAAGGTCTATTTATTTATCACTTAGATTAGTAACATACTACGAGCAATTTTAAGTATACCATTCTGGTAACTGGAAACCTTATCACACAAGTGTTCTCTTCCAGGTAACCAAGCAGGGAAATGTAACAGAATAAACAATCTAAATGTTTATAATAAAAACGTATAATAAAAACGTAACGAGTCGCTGTCTGTACATGGAAGATATATGAGAAAAAATATTATAGGAAACCAATACAATGATTTTTGAAATTTTTGTCTGTTTGTCTGTCTGTGTGTGCACGCTAAATGCTGTCACTTTTCTAGGCGGGCGATGTCGCGGGCACAGCTAGTACAATGCGTTAGTGTTCTATAATGCAGCGTTTATAGATATCGTAGCGACATCTCAGCGGGCTCTCGGTCTACCTTCGCGTCGTTAGCGTAATTGTGGTGACAAAATGTTATAATAAATTGTCTGTTTTTGCAATTTACGCGCGCCCCGTAACAACCGACTGACCAACTTGTTATCGTGTTCATATTATTCGTAACTAGCTGCGCGCCGCGGTTTCACCCGTGTACTACCCTTTCCCTGGACAATACCGGGATATAAAGTATCCTATGTGTTAATCTAGACTATCATCTATGTACATACCAAATTTCAACTAAATCGGATCAGTTGTTTTTGTGTGAAAGAATGATAAACAAAGATTTGGGAATTACTTCCTTAGTGTACCTCTACGGTACCTACCTAAGCTACGTACCTTCTAAATTTCTAGAGTTGATATGTCAGTCAGTCAGTCTGTTTCTCCTTTTATTTTCATGGATAGAAGATATCTATATCTATACATATAATACAAACGTAACAAGTCGCCGTCTGTACATGGAAGATGTATGAGAAAAAATATTATAGGAGACCTTTATTAACGCAATAGAACCCAAAACAATGATTTTTGGAATTTTTGTCTGTTTATTTGTGCACGCTAATCTCAGAAACGACTCATCCTATCTACATGGGGTTTTCAATGATATATTGTGGTAAGCTTCACTTAACATTTAGTGTTTAATTCATGTCAATCGATTTATAAATAAAAAAGTTATGGCAACTTAAAGAATCACGTTGATCTTGCTGAACGTTTGTTGGCGCGGGGTAGGCATTTTCAAAAATGCTGCCCAAAGTCACTTTCGCGGGCACAGCTATAATATATACGTGCGAAGCCGCGGCTCGTCGCTTGTACAATATTACTATGGCATTTAACATTTAAACGCGAATTACGATACAAATGCTTCAATGAATATAATTCATTTGCAATAATTTATCTGAACCGACACAGAGTACATGTTATACACGATTTAATTACTTCAACCATTAAACATGAAGTAATGTGGATAAACAATACAATTACTTATTGTCTTGTAATAATCGTAATATACAATTATTCTGTCGGCATATCTCTGTAGTAAAAGAATGTGTATAGGTCGCGTCACAAATCTTTAGCGCTGAACGAAACCTGCGCAGAAGTCAAAAATAAGGTATCGAGGGGACGGCGCGTGATCGTCGGGTGTTGTCTTTCTCGCACCAATACGTCAATTACGAGGGCGATTCTACCGATGCGCAGCTATTCTCGTCCAGCGCAAAACATAGATGACGCGTACTATAACGACCGCTACTAATGCCCCGAGTTCTGAATCGCGCTTTAGATATTGTTCGAAACTTATATATGTCGCAGGCGGATTGTATAATCCGCTGAATTACATTACGGCTAGACGTTTTAAAAAACACGGCCGTTTTGTAATGCGACGCAAAGAAATAAATAAAGTATAATACATGTATAATATAATAATATATACGATCCAAGTTGCTAGTCATTTAAACTATACTAATATTATAAAAAAGTTAAGTTTGTCTGTTTGTTAAATTGTTCGATTCCTAACGCACTCCTCTGGGAGCGATGCCAGGAAGTCCCGATAGATCGTCAGATCAAGCGCCGCAAATGGAACTGGATTGGCCACACACTCCGAAGGGATCCAACACATATTCCCAAACAAGCCATGGACTGGAATCCCCAAGGAAAACGCAGACGTGGCCGCCCAAAACAGACCTGGCGGCGTACTATCATCGATGAAGCGAAAGGCATCGGCAAGACCTGGAGTGAGGTGAAGCGAGCTGCCCAGGACAGACCGGGATGGCGACGCACTGTGGACGCCCTCTGCCCCAGCTAGGGGATATAGGACCTTAATTCAGTAAATTGTAAGGGTTAATCTCGGAAACTACTGGACCGATTTTAAAAATTCTTTCACCAATAGAAAGCCACATTATTGCTGAGTGTCATAGGCTATACAAAAGAACCGAAATGGATAACAAACATTATGCCCAACGAAGCGGGCACGGGTCAGCTAGTAATGTATAAATAAATAAACGAATATCTTCTTCTTTAGATTATATATTACTAGCTGTTGCCCGCGACTCCGTCCGCGTGGACTTTCATATAAACTTTAACTTCCCCTTTCTCCCCCTTATAACCGTTTTTTTAGTTAAAAAGTAGCCTATGTTTTATCTCAGGCTCTAGACCATCTGTGTACCAAATTTCATTACAATCGGTTCAGTAGTTTTGGCGTGAAAGCGTAACAGACAGATAGACAGACAGACAGACAGAGTTACTTACGCATTTATAATATTAATAGTATTAATAGTATATAGTATGGATTTTTTTATTACTATTGTTTCATCCGTACATACTTATACATGTATAATTGGTTTTTAATTATTCTTTATTCTACTGTATTAATTCGCTTTGTAACTTATTATAAATTAATTTTAATATTTTTATACGTAGCCTATTGTAAATCTGAACGAATTGTATCGGTGCCGTATATGTGTCATGATTGGATGAAACAGGCTCCTGAAAAACAGTATTTACTATCTTGGGAGCCTGGGTAAAATATTTTCTAAATCACCTTATTATGGAAATAAATTATTATTATTATATTCCAGCCCTCTCCAAGCAAACCCCAACCTCCAGGACCTTCGAGAAGCCAAAACCCCTAGCCAGCATGACCAAGAGCTCCACACTCCGATCGTGGCTCGAAGACTCATGGCTGCGACCACCAGCCGGTATACTAGTACCATTACGACCGGCTGCGTTGTCTCGCGCTATGGCTGTTTGGAACGACCTCATCGCTGATGGCTTGAATTTGACAGACATCGTCATAGTGGGATACGATGCTAATGGTGAGTGTTTTATTAACCGACTTTTAAAAAAAGAGGTTTTGTCAATTCGTATTACAATTGACAGATATATAAAAAATTTGTTTAATAATAACCATAAAACAAAGTCGCTTTTCGTGTTTGTCCCTATGTATGCTTAGATCTTTGAAACTACGCAACGGATATTGACGCGGTATTTTTTATCAGACAGAGTGATTCAAGAGGAAAATTTATAAGTGTATTTCCTTGGAAATTTATAAATTTGCTGTTCTTGTTATTTTTCGGTGACATATATTAAGTCCAAGAAAATAGAGCTTTAAATACGAATTTCAGATGAAAACTATTTAAATTTAAATTAAAAGTACTTATTGTTTCCCTAAAAATTTAAACAAGACGAAAAGGACGAGAAAAAGACCAACTATTCGTTTACGGATCTTTCAAAGTACATTATAATAAATAAATAAATAAATAATTATATAAAAATTCAAGTTTTTATCTGAAATTCGTATTTAAAGCTCTACTTCCTTGGATTATTAGTTTCTAAACACACTGTATTTTTAATAGAGACTAGCTGTTGCTCGCGACTTCGCCCCCGTCGGATCTATTTCTATTATTATGTTATAGTGAGTCAATCTTAGAAGATAGACATATACTGTCGCGGACTTTTTTTAGATCATTTAAATACATATTGTTTTTGTATGATTGATTGAACCGTTTTCGCAGCGCACGCAAAGGAAGCCCTCAAATTATGTCTTCGCTCCTATTAGTCGCAGCGTGATGTTATAAATGGTCAATTCATTAACAAAAGAATTTTTCAATTCGAACCAGTTGATCCTGAGATAAGCGTGTTGAAACAAACAACAAAACAAACTCTTCAGCTTTATATATTAGTACAGATAGTAGT
Source organism: Eurema hecabe (assembly GCA_026213755.1). Lineage (NCBI taxonomy): Eukaryota > Metazoa > Arthropoda > Insecta > Lepidoptera > Pieridae > Terias > Terias hecabe. Next base: position 4,408,370 of record JADANM010005620.1, read on the forward strand.
TTGGAATTGATCTTAGAAAAGCGTGATGGCTAAGCTATCTGTGTTACTTCGAAACTACGAAATCAGCTTCACCATATTACGCAATATGCCATTGATCGGCTAATCGCTTTAAATGTTAATACCCACGTTATTGGGTTATGTTAAAAATGTTTCGTTAACTCAATAAAGTTATTCGTAAAATCGTTTCTTTATCAGTAACTGACCCGTGCCCACTTCGTTGGGCGTAATGTTAATAAATCCTTTTTTATTTTTGTAACTTAAATATAAAATCACAATATAATAAATATAAAATACAATCACACACACACACACACACACACACATTGCAATTGTTACCGGCCCACCAATTGCCTACCCACTTGCATGCGCATTATGTGTTATTAAGACAGATGTGTTCTAACTGAACTTGGACAAATTTTGAATTGCTGCCTCTTATATTACAGGTTTTTCCTAGTTTAAGAGGCAGAGCTCAAACTTTTGACATTTACAGAACCACATTCTATATTCATCTAGCAGCATGTTATTAATTGTTTTTTTCTACATAAGATGTCTGTAATATTTTCTTTTAGACAAATAAAATATTAATATTATTATTAAAAGTTAGACATATGCTGTCGTTGACTTTTTTGTAGGCTTTTTCCAGCTCCACATATTTTTTCTAGAACTCAAAAATATATCTTTCATAGTTAAAGCACCGTTCGTAGGAAACGCTCTCATTCGACCTTTTTTCCTCCGATTCATATTCAAAACGGTCTACCACGTAAAAGCCTTTTTATATTTCGGTTTATTATATAGCCTATGACACTCGGCAATAATGTGGCTTTCTATTGGTGAAAGAATTTTTAAAATCGCTTCAGTGGATCCTGAGATTACCCCTTACAATTTAACAAACACAAACTTTACTTCTTCTTTTTTTTTTTTTTCCCTGAAGAGGGGAGACGAGCTGAACGTAATCCTGATTGTAAGAATAACGCCAGCCCATAGTCAATGCAGTGCTACCCGGAACTTTGCTATAAAGCCCAACTCCGGGCAGGGGTGCTCTACACCGACGCTCCCCACTTTGAGTCGTCAGATGTTAAGACTCATTAGCCCAGTAATTTAGCTGGCTACAGTGCCCTTCAGACCGGAGCACAGTGACATTTTCACGTCACTGTTCAGGCGGTAGAATGTCTGGCACTGTGGGGGTACCCACCCAGTCGGTCTCCTGCGAAAGAGACCTACCCCCGGTAACTTCTTTATAATATTAGTATAGACTAGTATAGACGGGTCCTCAAGTAACCTCCCTCTGAAGCAAAGGAAGGATATTCAAACAGACGAACCAATTGAAGAAATTGACTGGTCGTTAGGCCCCGATGGTTCGATGTCGAGAAGTTGTATAATATGCTAAAAGTAAATTGAAATGTTACAATTTTAGAACCGAACATTGCATTTCCTAATGGGGGGTTAATAGAAGCTTGACTTTAAGCTGCCATTCGGCCGCCATTTTGAAAAACACATTTTTCGCGATATCTCGGAAACTATGTGTCTTACAAAAAAATTATTAAGACGAAATTAGTAGCAAATAATCTTGCCTACAAATATATTATTATAACTTTTAGCCTTAAATTGAAAATCATAGAAATTATAAGCGAAAAGGTGAAAAAAAACATTACCTATATATTTTTTATATTTTATCCATTTAAAACGCTGTTACAATGACTCCAAAGTAGTCGTGCTACCACTGCTCCAATCGGTCGTCATAAGCTATTTAAACACCAGTCTCATATTTATAACAATCAACTCAAGACCCAGTATTTAAAATCGATCGGTAACCTTTATTACATCACGATTATTTCTCAAACGTTTCCGCACATTCTATAAACGATAAATATTGATCACGGAAAAATATAGAACAATATAATTATAATACTTCTTTATTGACGACCGTTTGTCTTGTGGTAGCACAACTGCTTTCTGCGCGAAGGACATTTAAACACAGCGCTAAGCAGAAGCTCGTGTTATGGCAACTAGATAACGGAATAAATTACATATACATACTTTTCTTTTGTAAATACATACATACAATACATAGCAACACCCAGACCCTAGAAAAATACAAATGTAAATTACAAATATATTTGTTCGGTGTGGGGATCGAACCCACGACCCTTCGCGTAGAAAGCAGTTGTGCTACCACAAGACAAGCGGTCGTCAATTATATAATACTAAGAATAATATTAAAAGACGTACTACTCATTTAAAAATGACAAATTTAAATTCTTATGCTTTTGACGAAAATACAGATAGCTAATATAATGGTTTAATTTATATGTCACCATTTGGTAGGAATTACAATCAGTCTGTGAGTAATTATTACAGCTATTTAAAATGAAAATGATTATAAATTAATATTAAGTGCTATCTAATCTACCTAAAATAAAATCTCTTGCTCGCGACTTCGTCCCCGTTGATTTGTTTTGCCATTATATCTTCGCTCCTATTAGTCGCAGCGCGATGTTATGTAGCCTAAAGCCTTCCTCGGTAAATTGTCTATTCAATAGAAAAATAATTTTTCAGTTCGAACTAGTAGTTCCTGAGATTAGCGCGATCAAACAAATAAACAAACAAACTCTTCAGCTTTATATATTAGTATATAGTTAAGCATAGATATAGATTCGGTTACGATAACGGAGCTCCCTAACATCCCTACTATATACAGACAAAACCACAGGACCGAACTAGAGTATAACAATTAAATGGTAATTACATACAAACATAATAATTACACAGACGGACATAAAAACAACTATCAATGATAACGATTACCTCGCTATTATACATTACGTAACCGTTACGGACAGAACTGTTGATTGATTTGTGTTAACATACATATATACGTACATACATACATACATACATATAGTACGCGTCATTTATGTTTAGCGCTGGACGAGAATAGCTGCGCATCGGTAGAATCGCGCTCGTAATTGACGTATTGGTGCGAGAAAGACAACACTATGGGGAACCAATCAACGCTCGCGCACCCGACGATCACGCGCCGTCCCCTCGATACCTTATTTTTGCCTTCTGCGCAGGTTTCGTTTAGCGCTAAAGATTCGTGACGCGTACTATACATAAAATAATAACACCTAGAACCGCAGTATGATCACGCAAAGTCAAGTTATTTCGAGGTAGACAATTTCGTCTACCTACATAGCGCCTTTTGTACTGTTTTTCTTTCTCTTGCTGATTTTAATGTTATTTTTTCTTATTTTGGTGTGCAATAAAGTGTATTTATTATTTTTATTATTATTATAGCTCGTCGCCTCAGAACATCGCATCAAAATTCGTATATTTTTAGCAGAATTCAATTTCTCCCCATTCACGGGATACATTTTTTATATCAGCAACATTATATGTAGAAATATAATGTTGCATTTATAATTAATAATAATAATAATATTTCACGACATTTAAACACAGCGCCATCTAATTCCAAGCTAAGCAGAAGCTCGTGTTATGGCAACTAGATAACGGAATACATACTTTTCTTTTGTAAATACATACATACAATACATAGCAACACCCAGACCCCAGAAAAATACAAATGTAAATTACAAATATATTTGTCCGGTGTGGGGATCGAACCCACGATCCTTCGCGTAGAAAGCAGTTGTGTTACCACTGCGCCAAGCGGTCGTTAATTGTATAATAGGCACATAGTTAACTACACTGAGAAAGAATATTAATAGACGTACTCATTTAAAAATTACGAAATAAATTCTTATGTATTTGACGAAAATAAAAACATTTATAAAGATTATCTCAAGAAATAATAAAAACAAATAATAAAAAAAAGAATATCAATTACGAAACGTCTTTTTAATTAAAAATACATGTTACCTACCTCTCGGTCGTTTTTCGTTTTTTTAATTTAATTTTTAAACGAATATTTCAAGACACGATTTTATTTCACGAAAACATGATGTTATACACGTACCTGAAACAAACAAACAATTTTTTAAATTTCACTATACATACATATACATCACACGCGTATCAGTTTGAACTCAAATAAGTATTATGTATGCGTATATATTTATATCTATAGCCTACTCAGCGTTCCTACCGATCCAGTCTTTGTTTTCAAATATTTATAAAAGGTTGCCTGGAAGGAATCACTTTTTAGTGATAAGGCCGCTTATTAAATTTCTTCTATTTCTGTACAAATAGTCTGTAAGATTTTAATGTAATAAAGGGTAAATAAATGAATAAATATATCTTTATTCAACAAGACTACATATAGTAACACTTTTGTATCTTTACGGTATTATAAACAATCTAGTTATAAATATAGACAAATAGCTGTTGCCCCCGACTCCGTCCGCGTGGACTTTCATAAGTCAAAGTCAAAGTCAAAGTCAAAAGTATCTTTATTCAATTAGGCTACATAAAGTAACACTTTTGAATCGTCATGGTATTACAAAACATTTACCACCGGTTCGGAAGGCAGTTTCTACAGAGAAGAACCGGCAAGGAACTCTGATAGTCGCTCTTTTTAAAATAAGAACATACAATTGTAAATATAAACAAAAATTCGACTATCATAATATTTATACAATTATACATATAAACTTTAACCCCCCCTTCACCCGTATAATCTTTTTCCAGTTAAAAAGTAGCCTATGTCTTATCTCAGGCTCTAGACCATCTGTGTACCAAATTTCATTTGCCCGTGAAAATTTATAATTTTACGGTTTCAACCCCTCGCGCGACCTTTTTGGGGCTGATCAAAAAAAAAGTCGCCTATGTCCTTCCCTAGCCAAATTTCGTTCTAATCGGTTCAGTAATTTTAGCGTGATGGAAATACAGACAGACTGACAGACAGAGTTACTTTCGCTTTTATAATATTAGTAAGGATTAGGATCCTAACCGAAACCTTAAACCATAATCCTGCCATTCTTGCTTAAGATCCATCCAGCAATATTCTTTAAAATTATTATCTAAATTGGATCAGCTGTTATCGAGTTATGGGCTTACTAACACATTTTGATTACATTGCAACGTAAGCACTTCTCGTTTACTCGTTTATATAATATAGTAAACGTTCCGCTTTATATTCTATTTCAAAAAAACTTCAATAGCGCGATTCAGGATTTTGGCCCATAAAGAAACGATTTCCACATATTCACCCTCAATCGTCTACCGTAGTACTCTAAGCAGTAAGCAAGTCTTCCTTGCTATTCTTAACCTTTAAGGCTTCACACTTAGCTAATACGGACGCTTTATATACTGGTTCGAAACCTGTCTCCACAAACAGCTTTATATACATCCGCAAAAAAACTTTAAAAGCGCGATTCAGCTTCTCCCAAATTCCCTCCAACCAAACACTCCATACACCCAACTCCCAACATCACGTATTCCTCGCTCGACTGACCAATTGGCCCGTAGCGAATCACCACCAATCTCTTGTCCAAGGCCATCTTATCGCAACAAATAGATTTCGATTCTTTCCGGCAGTATTGTCTGTATGTTTGTAATCTATTATTGCTTTTATACGTAACTGTTTGGTTGTGCCATTACGGAAAAACGAATTGGACATCGTTATCACTACATGGTATAAAACAATGTCGCTTTTTTCTGTCTGTCCCTATGAATTAGAGATGCCACGAATATTCGGCAACTATTCGGTATTCGGCCTATTCGGCCATTTTTTTTGCTATTCGGTATTCGGCCGAATAGTACGTACTATTCGGCCGAATACCGAATAGCAAATCATGTAAATAAAGACACGTTATTTTACTCAAAATTATGTACCTATTTCCAAATTACAACATTCTAGTAGTTAAAATTAATCAGTAGTAAGTTGTGATGGATAAAAACGTGCTTTTCGGCATTTTTGTTCGCAGACGATTGCGCTTATCATCGTAAACGTTACCAGCCTCAGAAAATAACCTCTCACTATAAACGCTAACATTCCAATATGGGCTATTTTTTATTATCCATTTTATAAGCCATTTGACGAAAAAAATTGTCAACAAACTTCTTAGCAAAACAGTAATTAAATTTCACTTTACGTATTACTTATATACTAAAAAGCGCTCCGTGACCCGACTTCGCAAACGAAACAAATACAAACAATATTTGCATGCAACCCGCCGCGCTCGCACGCTGTCGTCGCCTGCAGCGCGAACGCAGCGAGAAAAACAACTTATCTTATTCCAGATAATGCACCCCTATGAAGCATGTACTTCGCGCCGAACATTCGGCGCCGAATATTCGGCGCTTCGGCCGACAGCGTAGCCGAATATTCGGTATTCGGTATTCGGCCAATTTAGTGAATTTCGTGGCATCTCTACTATGTATGCTTACATCTTTATTTATTTTTATTTCTTCAGAAAACTGACAGTCTTATGTTATACCGATTATAACGAGAAAGCGTAAAAAGGTCATTTAAATGCGATAAAACTACGCAACCGATCGATAGAATGATTCAAGAGGAAAGTTTACGTGTATAACATATTATAGTACGCGTCATGGCGAAGTCGCGGGCACAGCTAGTATATAATAATGTTCTATAGTGACTAATAAACCACAATCACCCAGCATGAAATATCCTGAAGTGTTAGTATGTAAATCATCAATTGTTTATTTCTATCTTCCTTTCTTTCAATTCGAATGAATTGATTCCTTGCTGTCCTATTACAGCAAACTAGTTTTTAGCCTTAAGTTTAAATTTACTGTCTGTTTTTACTGTACCTATACATATTATTGTTAAGTTTTTTTCTTTTGAATGAAACTGTCTTATTTGCCTTTTAAGCTATATTTCCAAAGATTGTTTGGAAGAAATCGCCACCAAGCAATAGATTTTTTAAGTTATTTGCCTGATATTTCCTGGAATATTCATCTGTGTCATTACAGAGTATAAATAAAAAAATCTGTCTGTCTGTATGTACGCTTAAATCTTTTAAACTAGGCATACCATTTTCATGCGCCTTTTCTATCAGATAATGTGATTTCAGAGGATGCTTTATGTGTATAATACATAATATATATGTGCAAAGCCGGTGCTGATCACTAGTTTAAAATAAAGAATGTAATGAATAAATATTTTAGCGTGTCGAAATGGTTATTGGAAATCGGAAAAGTCAAGGCGTTTGCAGTCAATTAGGTTGCAATTTGCAGTCAGACCAACTT
>JADANM010005620.1:4438795-4460348 GCA_026213755.1 Eurema hecabe
TGACGTCACGCAAACGCCGTATCTATTTCGAGATGGTTATCTAAAAACATTACGATACAAGCTCCATTGAAACGTTCAACTAATCGACAATTACTCAACGCGGTAAATACGCATTAAAATGTGAGAAGCAAACTCCGGCAAATTGCTGTAACCTCTTTGCGCAATAAAAAAAAACATTCACTCGAATCCACCACGAAAAGCGCTGGCCGGTTAGCGTCATATAAAAAAAAGAATAAAAAACACGCACATAAACATTGACCGATAACAGACAACTAATAACGCGCCAAACACACTGGCCAGTTATTGTCAAAAAAAACAAACTAGTTATAGTGTCAAGTAGGTAACAGGCGCTACAAAATTTTGACAGCTGACGTTTATTTACGGGGGAAATACGACGTCAGCGCTGCTCAGTACCGGACTTATAACTGAAGTGTTACAATTAAAATAATCTACCAACAACACAATTATAATTATCTTGACCCAACAACGATAACTTTATAGTGAAATGTTTGAACTTATCGTTCGTCCGTAATAATACGTTTAAAAATTTAACTGATATTTTCCACTCAGCTTTACCATCAAAACTTTAAATAAATAAATAAAAGAATTGTTTATTACTGTTATAAATACAAAATGAAGAAAGAGCAATAAAATAGATAAACAGGAAAATAACAGCAAAGGGGGAGGGCTCAGTTTGTGCTACATTGAGTAGGATACTCCGTGTAGCGCTGGTTTTCAGCCTCCCCGTTACAGCGAATTAAATCAGGTGGGCCACGTAAAAACAAAGATGAAATTTAATCAATTATAGAAAAAGAGAAAAAAAGAAGAAACACAATTATTAACTTATGATTTGTTAAGTTATCATTTTCATCCGTTAGCTTCTAGCCACTCTATCTCGGTTAATTTTGATTTTACCCAAATAATTATGAACATCATTTTGATTTAAAATTTTATGTTATACAACTTTCATAAAGGGTATTTTTTCTAATACTGTTTTCTTAAAATGTCAAAAAAAATTTTTTTTTTACCACAAGTTCTCGTAAATGTGACTAACTATTCCTTTACGGATCTTTCAAAGTACATTATATCAAAAAATCAAGTTTTTATCTGAAATTCGCATTTAAAGCTCTATTTTCTTGCACTATAAATGCCTAAACGATTTTAATTTCATCATAACTAGCCGTGCCCCTCTGTTTAACCCTTATAGTCTTAGTGTCCAGGGCAATTACGGAATCAAAAGTATCCTATGTGTTAATCTACAGTCTAATCTACCCGCATGCCGAAATTCAGCAAAATCTATTCAGTAATTTTCGCATGAAAGATCAAACAGAAAATCTATACTCTATTTATGCTTATATCTTAAAAACTACGCTACGGATTCTGATGTGATTTTTTTAATAGATAGTAATTCTAGAGGAAAGTTTATACACTCGGGTGCAATGAAATCGGACATGCGTACATTTTTTAAATAATATCATTTATTTTTTTAAATAAAATAAAATTAATTACATAATTAGTAAAATATCCACATGTGCGATTTTATTGTACCCGAGTATAGTTTTATTCGTAGTACTTTATCGTTTCTGCGTGCAAAGCCGAAGCAGGTCGCTAGTTTATAATATTAGCCAACAGTAACATAGTAAACATAGTATATATTTAAGTTAAGTTAAAAGATGAATTTTCCCCCTTTTTTTGTAAAATGTGGTTAATTCCCGAACCGGTGGTTTTTATATCTACACCCTACTCAGTGTACCTTACCAATCCAGTCTTTCTTTTTAAATATTTACAAAAGTTTGCCTGGATTAAATCACTTTTAAGTACTAAGGCCGCCTATTACATTTCGCTAGTTAGGCAATTTAATTAAAACTACAAATGCCGTTAACTCATTAATTAGTAAACCATCAATGATTGTAATTTGCATTTGTGTTTCGTTTTCTGTATTATATATATGTGTGTGTGTGTGTGTGTGTGTGTGTGTGTGTGTGTGTGTGTGAGTGTGTGTGTGTGTGTGTGAGTGTGTGTGTGTGTGTGTGTGTGTGTGTGCTATTTTCGTATATAACTATACATTTACTCTGTCTAAGCTTGTATTTTGTGTGTGTCGTCGGTGAGACGAGCTGGACGCACTCCCGATGGTAAGAGAAACGCCAGCCCATAACCAATGCAGTGCCCGGAACTTTTCTAAAGCCAAACTCCGGGCAGGGGTGCACTACATCGACGCTCCCCACTTTGATTCACAAGATGTTAAGACTCATTGGCCCAGTAATCTCGCTGGCTACAGTGCCCTTCAGACCGGAGCACAGTGACAATTGCACATCACTGTTCAGGCGGTAGAATGTCTGGGACTGTATATGTATACCCACATTTAAATGCAACCCGATATTATTATTGCATGTGTGTGTATAATTTACATATACATAATATTAACTCGTATACATACATAAACTTTGCATATTTATATTTTGTGTGTGTGTGTGTACATACCTACTGTACGTATATGTAATTCTTGTTTCAAAATTCTAGTGTGAGTTTATTTCTATGTGTGTGTATGCCCTTCATATATAAAGAGCAAATATTATAAATAATGACCACCATTCTATTGTCACAAGCAATAGATTGTTATTATATGTAGATTGGGTACAGTCAGCAACAAAATATATTAAGATCATAAAAAATAACAAACTATGAAACACTGTAGCGACCGCTACTAATGCGCCGAATTCTGAATCGCGCTTATGACATTTTTCAAGACTTGGTACTATATACCTATAGTCCATTGAAATGTAACTCGCAATTTTATTTTTGGGACATGTCGGGAAGGTTATTAGAACCTTAACTTGAAGTTTGCGGGGTCGCTACCCTTGCCATTCGACCGCCATTTTGAAAAAAAAAATTATAATGTTAAACATTATACTTTCGTAGTTTACTGTATGTTTATATTATGAATACGTTCATCCGGAAAACCTTTATTATCTATACAACCTTAACGATAATCACTTCCGGTTGAAAACACTAGTCGCGTCCCGCGGTTTTGCCCGCGTAGTTTCCGTTCCCGGGGTAATACCGTTTTGTTTCTTCTGTTGTTTTATGTATTGTGTTTATGAATAAAGCTTTATCTAGATATCTATTTATAAAACATAGCAACACCCAGACCGCAGGAAAATTAAAATGGAAATAAAAAATATATTTTTACGGTGTGGGGATCGAACCCACGACCCTTCGCGCAGAAAGCAGTTGTGCTACCACTGCGCCAAGCGGTCGTCAAATATAATGAGAACATGCTTTTTTCACTTACACATACAAATTTGGCTTCACTTAAGACGGACTGATTATTATCATTAATGAATTAGCAGTCTATGTCTATCCGTCTATCTATACGTCTATATATCCGTTATAATCTAAACATATAAAAGGAGAAACCGACTGTCTGACTGACATATCAACGCACAGCCTAAACGGCTAAACGTAGGCACTTGACATTTCGAAGGGAATTCACGAAATTCCCGCGGGAACGGGAACTAGTAAAACCGCGTGGAAAACTGCTAGTATCTTTATTATACACCTGCAAAGCCGGCGCGAGACGCTAGCACGTACTATACCAAGACAATTTTTTTCTTTAAAAACAAAAAAGTAACTTCGCAAATTAGAAAACAAGTGACATCCGACATTCGTATCTTAATCTACTAGGAAATGACTGCTGCGGCCCTTCAGTTCAGAGGTTATCAGTACTTCACAGACAGACTCACACAAACTCATGCGCATCATACATTTTGTTTACTAATATTATTAGCATATTTATTAAGTTCCTCAACAATCGTTATCATGTTGTACTTTCAAATTGTATTCTTATTACTAGCAATACGGCCCGGCTTCGCACGTTTATATATGCATGTATCATACATACAAACCTTCCTAACTCTAACTATTAAAAAAAAACTTAGTTTCATACAATTTATTGATTATATTTTAACCTAGCGTTACTAACTTAACGGATATATCTATATTCAACTGGGCTACATATAGTAATGATTAATATATTTATATAAAAAAATGATTAAATTCGTTCTAGTACTTTTTGAGTTTATTCATTAAAAACAAATCTGTCCCCTTTATAATATTAATGTAGACGTAGATAATTATTATAATGACACAATATTTCAACCTTTTCAGACACTTTGAAACTCAAGATCACAGGACCCGTAGCCAGCATTCGTGATGTTCTATTGGTTGACGACTTTGGTGTCGAGATAGCCAAATTACCGTTCAGGTTAGACTACCCCTACTTTGCTTTACTATGACGCTGCTTTAAAATAAGAAGATACAATTGTATAGTACGCGTCATTTATGTTTAGCGCTGGACGAGAATAGTTGCGCATCGGTAGAATCGCGCTCGTAATTGACGTATTGGTGCTCAAAGACAACACGACTGGGACAACCAATCAACGCTCGCGCACCCGACGTTCACGCACCGTTAACTCGATACCTTATTTTTGACTTCTGCGCAGGTTTCGTTCAGCGCTAAAGATTCGTGACGCGACCTATACATAGCACCAGGCACAAAGATAAAATTGTTACGCCTGCCTTCCAACTTTTCAAATCGAAAAAGTCTTTCATGGGTTAGATACCAGATACCGATGACGTAACACACGAGAGTATATTGTTTTATAATAAGCTTCTTAAGAGCATTAAGGATCTGACTAATTCCAAGTTTAGAAACCTTGTTAAAAAGTCTCATTATCTAATAAATAAATATAAACCCTTAAGCCCTTGGAATGTGATACTTCTTAACACTCGTAGGACGGTGACCCTTTTCATCTTCTTAATATATATAAATCTTGTGTCACAATGTTTATCCTCAATGGACTCCTAAACCACTTAACCGATTATAATAATATTTGCACACCATGTGCAGTATGATCCAACTTAAAAGATAGGATAGCTTACATCCTGGTGTTTCCCCGGGAACGGGAATTACGCGGGTAAAATCGCGGGACACAGCTAGTGTATTATAAATATTGTAATGGTTAATTTGTTGAGTAATTACAATTGTTTCTTTTTATTTTAAAAGAGCAACTATCAGAGTCTCTTGCCGATTCTTCTCTGTAGAAACTGCCTTCCGAACCGGTGGTGAATGTTTTGTAATACCGTGACAATTAGTGTTACTATATGTAGCCTATTGAATATGTTTGTCTTAACTTGACTAACAAAAACAATAATTACAATATTCATAAATAAAAAGGGTTACCGTCCTGCGAGCATTAATCAACAATATTTCAAGGATTCTTCGTCTTCAATACAATAATTATAATAGTGAACTCCTTCGCTTTTTCCACAGCTACCAACCCACTTCTGACACCGGGGAGATGACATCTGACATCGAGGCTGACATACCACTACCTGACATTGCCACTTCTAACGTATACGTCAGAATCTTCGGACGAGATTTCAAAGGTTTAAACTTGAGTACTAAAGTTTCTTCCAAATTAAGATCAAATAGAATTGATACAACGCTTTTCCTTGGCTTTGTAAAGAAAAGGCCTTCAACATTCTACTGCACCAAAGGGAGGATCCACGACCAGTCGAACAACTCACTGGCCGCTAGCCCAATGTCGAGTTGTATATATACCAAGTCTCGAACAATATCATAATCGTGATTCAGAGTTCGGCATTAATAGCAATCGCTACACTTTTAATTGTAAAGTTCTAACTAGACGTAAATTTTTAACATCTAGAAAAAGTATTTATACTATAGAAAATCTTAATATATATAAATCTCGTGTCACAATGTTTGTCCTCAATGGACTCCTAAACCACTTAACCGATTAAAATAAAATTCTCACGCCATGTGCAGTTCGATGCAACTTGAGAGATACGATAGTTTACATCTTTATTTATTACATGCATAATATACCCGAGCAAAGCCGGGGCGGGTTGCTAGTAGATTATATAATTTTTGTTTCGACTTATCTCCTGGATCTACTTCGACGGGTCTAATTCTGCTTTTATTTTAGAAAAAAAGCAATGTTGCAAAGTACCTCGTGTATGCCACTGTGCCGTTATAATAAGTAAAATTATTATTATTTCCTAAGGCGAACCCTTCACAAGGCTGTCTCGCCTGATCGAGAAGTCGGAGCGACTTGGTCGTTCTGCTGTCGCCTTTCCAACAGATTCCGAAAGCATAGAAGCTATCGACATGGAATACGGTCTGCCCTTCGCGAGAGCCGTGTCACAGGTAGCATTTTTTGTTATTCATTTAATTGGTTGATTTAGTTTAGGTTATGATGGCAAACTGAACAGGAAGTCGCCTGATGGTACATCAAATCATCATCATCTAAAACAGTGGTTCTTAACCGGTGGTCCGCGGACCACTGGTGGTCCCTGGAAGCATCCTAAGCGTTGCGCAAAGCAATCACAAATAAAAAAAATTATAAGAAGCAACAATTTAAAAATTAGTAAAGAGTATGCCATCACAAAAATCTATTAACTATATAATGCGCATTTACAATGAATAATAAATAAAAAAAGTATTGAATAATTTTATGCATATTTTTATAGATACATAGAACGAGCGTTTATTTATTGACACTCAGGTAATTTAGGTATACTGATAAAGCAAATAGGTGGTCCGTGACAAAAGAGAAATTTTAACAAAATATGGTCCCTCGTGTCTTAAAAGGTTAAGAACCACTGGTTTAAAACATTTGAAAAATTAAGAGCACTTATCACGTGACAAAAGTGAACAAATAATAAAAATAGCAAGGAGCTGGCCGCCGCTGCTCCCACTCCCTGAATGAAATTCAATTACATTGAGGAGAAAGGAAGAAGTAACCCTCTTCTAAAGCAAAGGGAACCTCAACCAGTCGAACCAACGATTGGCTTGGAAGTTGGAGGCCCCAATGATCGTATATATGTAACATAAGCGCGATTCAGAACTCGGCACATTAGTAGCGCTCGCTACAACATCTCTAAACAGATAACCCCTTAAAATTTACTTTAACTATATTGTGATTGTATGATCCTTTACTTGTTTGATTGCCTGGCAGAAATCACTTTGTAGTGATAAGACCGCCAGTTACAACATTTCCAATAGTTTTTAAGATTGTTTTATTGTAATATCTACATTGTAACAAAGAATAAATAAATGAATAAACCCCGGGCCAGAAAAATTCAGCATACTTACAGGACCACCTATAAATGCTAAATAAATCTTATTCACAGGTGGTCAACCAGAGCGGTTCTGTTCTGACGTCTGTTCAGATAGGACTTAGTTCAAGATTATATGGAGCTCCCGGAGACAGACTTCAGGTAAATAATCTAACATTAGACTTTAGGATTTAGGAACATTAGACAGTTTATAGTAGTGAATCTCTGTAACTACTGAAAGCTGTCTGAAGAATTTTTTTTACTGATAATAATTAATGTCTGTCTATCACAAGTATGGTCAACAATTACTATAATTTAAAAAAATCGACGTTTTCCAAACTAACAAACTTATCTTTACAGACCTAAGCAAAACTTAGCTTCAAGTCTACTTAACTTATGCCGAAATATTAAATCTATATTTAAAGTTAAGAACAACTCAAATCGGTCGACTTTAACAGTTCTCCATCAAATCTGTCAAAATTACTAGACTTGAGGTGTGGTCCAATTTGATTTAAGTATGAGTATATGACCGTTAAAGGCTCATTAGCAAAGCTTTAATCAAATCTGACAAAGAAATTTAACTAACACATTAACTACAGGCAATTCGAAGGCTTATCATGTACCCAATTTTTCGAAACTCAATTCAAGTGTCTCTCCTCAGCTTTACTTCGAAGTGACAAACTTCAGAGACAGAACCATCAGCTTTAACTTCGGAGCCGTCGGGGAACTACGCTTCTTAACTGGCATCGAACCCAGATCGTAAGAGAACAACTCAACTTTAATCTTATTGGTTTTCCAGCTGAGTAACAGATTATCTGGAAGAGATCCCTTCTTGTAACAAGACCACCTTTAGCACTGTTTTCTTTCTTTTTTTTTGCTGTTATTTTTAATTCTGAAACGTTTAGCGTGTAAGAGTTTATCATTTTTACTATTGTCAATTTGTAGTGTATTTCCATTTGTGGGATCAAACCAAATCTTTGGCGCAGAAAGCAGATTTTTATTACTGAACCAAGCGAGGCACGAAAAAGACTTGTTTGAAAGCTCTTCAGCCAAACTCATGCTTTTAGCGAGGTTTAAATCGCATTTATGCATGTATATATGTTACAGTTAAAACTAGTTTTGACATTAGTTTACCATATATGATTGCTTTATACGCTTCAAACATGTCTGATGGCGAAAAATTAGCCCGGCTCCTTGCCTACACCGGCTAACGTTAGTTTTAACTAACTCACTTCGGGAAAACGCATTTTGTATTGCAGAAACTTGTTTTAACTGATATTATATTCAGACATTAGTCAATTCTGGTATTAACAAGGGCATTAAGTAAAAACTAATTCTAACTAGGAGAAACGCGTTCTATCTACTAACTAGTTTTAACTATAACATATTATATAGTACACATAAACCTCCCTCTTTAATCACTATCTGATAACAGCTGCGTAGTATAAAGATTTAAGTATACATAGAGACAGACAGAAGAAAGGGACTTTGTTTTATGCTATGTTATAATAATGTAATGAAATCCTTTCAGACAAACCATAGCTTCCGGTCAGACTGCCACGGTGATAGTGAGCTTACTGATATCATCATCAGCCCTATCCGGCGCCCGGGATCTCATCACCTTCACCGCTTATGGTAAGTTCAAAATACTTAGTATTATCTATAATTACGTTAAGACTTCTGCACGTGTTATTATTTTATAATACCTAGAACCGCAACATGAGCACGCAAAAACACAAATCTTCGCCGCAGTGCATTGCATGAAAATTCGTAATTTTAATTTTTCTACATTTAAGGAGTAAATTTCTTATAACTAAAACATTATCAGTGTGCTTGTGTGTGTGTGTCATCGAGTATAAAAACGTGATTTTCACACTCGCATATATATAATACAGATTTGGCTTCACTTCCGGCGGACCAATTATAAATGGACTATCATCAGTCTATGCATAATACCTACGTCTATAATGCTTCCGCATATAAACAGCCATACTATTGAACTCTCCGATAGAGATTTTTATTACTACAAAATAATTGAATTATAGATTTATGTCATCGCTATTTATATTGAAAGCATTCTGCGGACGACACATTGACTGGCTTTTAGATTTGTAGAAAAACTTAGAGCGTAGCCAAATCCTTATTGGCTAACGAACTTTTAAGGCATGTAACCTAACTGTTTTCCATCACAGGCAACGAGGAAGTATCCCTCTCGGTCTACGTATACGTGAACACAAGTGGTATAGGTGACATATCTCCTCCGGGGGTGAGGCATAGCATCCAGGGTTCGTGTCTACTGCGTCAAGGATCAGACTGCGGGGAACACACGTGGGCTGCTGATGTGGTGGCGCAGGATTCAGATGGTAAGCAAAAGTAGACGTCTTCTCTTTTCTTCTCTTAATTCGATTGACCATTGGACTTGTAACGACCGCTTCTAATGCGCCGAGTTCTGAATCGCAGATATGATATCTGTTCGCGACTTAGCAATATATACAACTTGTCGACATCAAACAATCGGGGTCTAACGGCTGTCATTGGTACGACTAGTCGAGGATCCTCCCTTTGGTTAAGAGGAAGGTTACTTCCTTCTTTGTCCACAGACTGTAACAATGACTTAAGTAAATTCAGTTCTCCAGTGAAGATGTATCTCTTATTTTTATTGAGCTGTTCTTTTGGCGGTATTAGCTTTGTAATACCATGACGATTCAAAAGTGCTACTATATGTAGCCTACTTGATTAAAGGTATATTTCACTTTGATTTTGACACTTCTAAGACCTTATCTTCGCTTACAAACGATTATTTAATCGGTATCGCAGTCAAAAGTCTGCTTATTATTCATAAGAGAAAGAAACAATTCCCTAATTCTTCACACGCTTATCCAGGACTACTCCGTCTAACGTCATCTCCTAGCGGTCTGATCTACGATGGCAACTTCATCTCGGGCACTCGCGAGGAAGTGTCAGCAACATATCGCGCAACATGTTGCGCGACACGCGTTGTCGTTAATGCTGTTGACGCGTTCGGCAACACCAACAGCTACGTCATTGATGTTGCATGTATGTACTGTTTCTTTTATATTCTTTATATGTATACTACTATACTATTATATGTATAAATCGCGTGTCACAATGTTTGTCCTCAATGGACTCCTAAACCACTTAACCGATTATAATAAAATTCGCACACCATGTGCAGTTTGATCCAACTTAAAACATAGGATATCTTACATTCCGGTATTGTCCCGGGAACGGGAATTACGCGGGTAAAACCGCGGGACACAGCTAGTACTATTATATAAATGGGAAATATTTGATCGTTCGTGAATAGAATAGGCTGTTAAACTACTGAACGAATTCTTATTTAATTTGGAACACATATAGTCTTGAGCTACGGGGTCAATATATGCTACTTTTTATAACGAAAAAAGAGGGTTGAATAAGTGGAAATGGAGAATAAAAGTTTGTATGGGAATTCATCATTATGGTTTTGAGTTTCTTAGCTGTGTGACGTTTAATGTTCATCCCGCTCTTGTGGTCGAGTTCCCCTTGACTTAAAAACGTATTAAAAGAAAAGAGATATCGCAAACACAATAGCGATTTAAACCAACTCTTATGACGACCAGTGACGTCACTGTTTCTGCGCTATGGGTTGTGGGTTCGATCCCCACACCGGAAAAATATATTTGTAATTTACATTTGTAGCTTTCTGGGGTCTGGGTGTTGCTATGTATTGTATCTATGTATTTACAAAAGAAAAGTATGTAGGTATATGTAATTTATCCTTAATCTAGATGACGCAACACAAGCTCTGCTTAGATTAGATAGACTATAGATGGCGCTGTGTTTGAAGCGTCCTGTGGTAGTATTATTATTATTATTATCTTATAATTTTCTCGTTTCTTTCAGACTATTGGCCCCCGGCAGCCATAGCCGCTCTAGTCCTCGGCATCATAATCTTCATAGCCATCATAGCTCTAATAATATTCCTCATATACTGGTGCGTGCGACGGAGAAAGGAGGTCCGCGACCTCCCCACTTACTCCTCTAGAAATGTCAATTAATATGCAACTAGAAATACGTAGTATATTTTTAGATATAGACCATAATAGACTACAGGCCCATGTTGAAAAAATTATGGGACATTTGAACCACCAGGTGACCTATCTAGAACGATATAATAGCTTAAAATAATAAGATTCAGCACTATGACGTCACTTGTAAGCTGTCCATCTGAGTGCATGTGAGAATTCTCCAGAGAAGAGGGCGTCAACGTGGGCCTTTAGTCTATAAGGAGCATTCAAGTATTAAGTAATTAATTTTTGAAGATTTCAGAAAAATCTTAATAAAAAATCACCGAAATCACGAAATACTATATCGATCCTGGACATTGAAAAAAACTGCACAATTATTTGTTTACCATAATCCATACTAATATTATAAATGCGAAAGTATCTCTGACTGTCTGTCTGTCTATCTCGCTTTCACGTCAAAACTAAAGAACCGATTTTGTATTATAATTAGATACACGGATAGTGTAGAGCTTGTGAAAGGACGTAGAAAGAGTTATTAGGTTGTTGGGATAAAGTTTATATGAAAGCCGACAAAGTCGCGGAGAACAGATAAGATCTATAAATAGACTTTTCAACCGACTTTAAAAAAAGGAGGAGGTTCTCAATTCGACCCATTTTTTTCTATGTTTGTAGCGCGATAACTCCGCCAATTATGAACCGATTTGAACAAATCTTTTTTCGGCGTATAGGTAATGCCTCGAGAGTGGTCCCATTTAAATTTAATAATAAAAAAACAACCCCCAAGGGTGGAAAATTGGGAATAAACTTTTTTTATACGCAATATCTCCGCCGATTATGAACCAATTTGAACGAAGTCGGTTTAATTTTTTTTTTTATTATTAACCTTTTAAAAAAATAGACAGTTGCAATCAGTATTTAAAACAAGTATGAAAGTGCTCACTCTACATTTATTTTAATAAACTTCAAACTACCCACAAAAGAAATCGGCCAACTTTAAAGTCTGTGTGGGATCTATTGACATCATTCAGGCATTTCCAAGTAATTACCAACTAAACAAATAAAAAGTTACTTTATCCAAACTAAGTTCTTAATTAAGTTAACAGGAGTAAAACCGAGGGCCAAGCTACTATACAAATAGTTTATTATTTATGTGTTTGACACATTAAGCCATTAATTTATGGGATAAGTTTAGATAGTTTTTATAACAGATTGTATGACTAACTTTAACATTAACTGATTATATAACTTAAGATATTTTTAATAACTTAAAAATATATTTATTTGATTCACTGATTATATTATTATAAAATGATTTAGTGAATTAAAATGGTATTAAAAAGTGTTGTCATATATATAATTTTATAATACACTAGAAATATTTTTTATTTTTATGAATTTAAATTTTACGAAGACTAAATTAAGTGGTGGTCTTTCTTAAATCAATAATTTGCATATCTATGACCAGATATACTAATTATAATGTCATCATATCAATTATATTATGACATATAAGAATCATGTTTTAATTGTGAATTTAAACACTATAAAGTACAATCTGTAAATTTTTTATTTAAATCTTATAAATATATGTGTATGAATTTTATTACCTATTTTTTAAATAAAAAAAAATGATGTTACCTTTAGTTTTAAGAAAAAAAATTGTTATATACTTACATGCATCTACATTTAATAATTATTATATATTTGCAAAAATGTCTTAAATATTTCATAAATGCAAACACATATACAGGGGCATAACCACTGGGCAGGCTTGTATACCGATACATTGTAGATGTACGACAATATTATTTTTTTAATTTTGCAGTTGGCAACTATTTTATAGTTAAATTATAAATGATACACAATGTTTATTAAAATGGTAACACTTTTCTATAGTTTTACCTACTATTTTCACTTAAAATAATAATTATTATTAATTTGAAATATTATTTTTTACATTAATTATTTAATTTCAGCCATTAAGTGGTACTACGGGTAAATATATGAGTTGTATATTTGAAAGTTAATTGGTGTGAGCCAAACTTAGTTTTAAGATTTTTATTTGTATTTTTTTAAATATATTAATTGTGATATTTTGTTTGTTTTATTTCTTACATTATATTTTTACGTTTTTGCCTTGCCAATTTTTTTTGTTTATATATACATAAATAATAATAATATTTCAGGACATTTATACACAGCGCCATCTAGTTCCAAGCTAAGCAGAAGCTTTGTTATGGCAACTAGATAATGGAATAAATTACATAAACATACTTACTTTTCTTTTGTAAATACATACATACAATACATAGCAACACCCAGACCCCAGAAAAATACAAATGTAAATTACAAATATATTTTTCTGGTGTAGGAATCTTTCCTATCTAATCCTTTGCGCAGAAAGCAGTAGTGCTACCACTGCGCCAAGCGGTTCTGGTTAGCTGGTAGAAATCACTGATTAGTGATTAAACTGTAAACTAAAGACCAAAATATATGGTTCACCAAAGTTGTAATTATTATTTTCATATGTAGATTATAAAAATGATTAATCAATTATTTTATAAGTTAACATTTGACCGTGGTATTGCTAGCACGTGTTTTGCCCGCTGATTGCCACAACCAAACATCAACCGTCAAACTTATTATTTCTATTTACAACTAGACATTGGCTAAATTGTGGCAACACAACACTGTTTTTTCACCAAGAAAGAAACAGAATAATTGTATACCTTTGAAGTTAGTGCCAAGTAAATGCTACACCAATCCCTCTGTATTAAATTAACCAAATAAACAGTTTTATTTGTTACTTAAAAATAACTCACACTGGTAATTTTTTAAAGTAAAAATCTGATTCCAATTTATATCTGATAACAAGACGATTTCGCACCATTCACGTAAAAACTGATAAGATTTTCCGATACAATATCATTTGGCCAAAAGTTAACTGCTTTAATGTAAAATTTCATGTTTTCACAATACATTAAAACATAAAATATACTTTTTAAATTGTTATTGCTTGCATTTTGAAAATTATTAATGATATGATTATTTTCTCCACTCATGACAATAATAGAATCTTATGCCTGAATACTGCAACCCAACTTAAATTCAAGTACTACTCAAACCGGTCCGATTTGACAGTTCGGTATACAATTTTGTCAAAATTACGAATCTTAAGGTGTGCTTAAATTTAATTTGCGTATGAGTATTTGGTCCTTAGCGTTTTCATTTAATGTTAAATATTAATTTAATGTTACATTACCATTGTACCTTTTTATTTTAAAACTACCAGACTAGCAACTAGACAACTGTCTGTGTTTCTTGCCAGTTCATTTCTGTAGAAACCGCCCTTTGAACCGGTGGTAATTGATTGTTTTAAAACAACATAACATATTAAAAGCGTAACTATATATAGCCTAGTTGAATAGATATATTTCACTTTCACTTGGAAGATGAATTGGAATTTTTCGTGTATACATGTTTAGTCAGATTTATTATTCTCTAATTTTTAAAGGGCAGTTTTTATGGACTAATTCTTGAACTATTTTTTGTTAAACCAGGAGCAAAATGTAATGTTTTACATTTTAATTGTCAATATCATTTAAATTTTATTATGATTAGTCTTATTATTTTATGTATTATGTAATACTGCCTAAAATTCTCATAAAAAAACAAACTATAATTTGACTTACTTTGATTATTCTTTTAACAGCATTAAATTTCAAAGTAAATATTCCATTAAACTTTGAGTTATTAAAGACGAATGGGTTAATTTGATTTCTATATAGAAAGGAAGGCATAACTGTTTTTAAAGATGGGTAACAGTGGAGTAACAATATGTGATTATAATAGATAAAAAAAAAAGGTTCAAGCCCGTACGAATAATATGAGTGTTATTTTACGCGATTTGCACCAATTTTTGGGCAAGATATGAGTCCAACTGACAGATCTAATGCGAAATATTTGAGCGTAAGTGTGAAGTCACTCTCTTGTCAAGGTCAGCTATTTAACATATTTCCGCACCACTCCTAGATGAAAATAGCACCTACCTTGTCGTGCGATCACTTCTTGACTCGGAACCGCTGGCAGCAACACCGTATTGTGCGTCAAATCTTCTATAGAAAGCCCAGTAACAGTCGAAGACAACAACGGATTTTTCACAACACCCCGACTTATATGATCACCAAAACCTTTATCAGACATTTTGCCGCGGTAAAAATGATCGGTACATGTAAAATTTATCGTGAATTTTCACATTTGGAGGTCACAAAAAGCAAATTTAATTATGTGAAATTACGTGTCACTGATATTTTGATTTGACATTGACAGAGTCGTGTTCCGTTTTGTTGTTGTTTTTGTAGGAAGGGACATCCGACATGTCAAAATGGTAACAACACCGAGAGGGCCAATTCGTTTTTTTTTTACGCAACTAATTATTAAGCCTCACGGTTTTATTCTTGAGAATTTAAACCCCAACATTCAAGTTAACATACGTGATGTACATTGTAAATTATTAATGGCCCTAGTCTAGTTTTGATCAAACCAAAAAAACTAAAATATAATAATTTCTTTTATATGGACATAAGTTTAATTTTCATATTATTTCAGTTCTTGGGTAAATTGAAATCCTATTTTTTTAAATGGATAGTTATAATCCAAATTAAAGTATATATTTTACTTTATTCTTTTAGTCTAAGATTTTACTGTACACATAACATTTTTTCGATATCATTATGACAAATGCATATAATATGACTAATCAAATAGAAAAATTACCGCCTACGAACTTTTTCTTCCACTTTCAACTTCACAATTATTAATTTAAACCAATCTAAATAAGTAGGTATTATAAACCATGAACATTGACCTATGCTAAACTAACACTAAACACAACATAACCTATTTTTATAAATGTCAAAATCGTATCACATCCGAAACCTATGTGTTTGTTTACGTTTTGAAAAATATTAAGCATTTGTAAAACATAAAATGTCTGATCCTCCGAAAAAGCGATATAGACGGGATGAAAAATCTTCGGATTCGGAGGACGATGTTGACAATTATGAACCTTACGTGCCAGTAAAGGAGCGTATGAAGCAGAAATTGTTAAAACTTGGCCGTCTTGGGCAAGTTGCAAGCGAAGTAGCTGCTGAAACGAAGAGTTCAAGCGATAATGATCCTGATGATGAAGGTATAGTAATTAAAGCCTTCTATTCCGAACAAGAATACATTGTTACATTTATAAACATTAATGGTGTCTCAATAAAAGCCTCTGCCAACTGCATCCATTGCATTCTATCGGTAGCAATTTTGATGGCTTGGCGAAAGACCGTTATTTGATGTACCTACCTTATATCTGGCTAATTATTGTAAGGTCTTGTTTGTCATTGTTTTAGTTTATAGAGCAAAAACTTTTTACGCCAAAGTTGCGCTGATATATGTAATTTCTTTGTTTTAAATATTCCCTCTCTCAAAATATTTAAATAATTGTCAAGTACGTCTTTTACCAGGCATATAATTTTAAAAGAATGGCTGGGTGTAATAACTTTGGTATAGAGGGCTAAATTTAATCGGAAAACTAATCAACAGGCTCTCAAGAAGAATGGGGTCGTAGATACAACGTTTCACTCCTCGATCAACACAGTGAACTCAAGAGGTTAGCAGAGGCCCGAGCATTATCAGCAGCGGAAAGACAGGCGAAAGAAGAACAGCATATTCTTGAAAGTGTAGCACAGAGCAAGGCACTTATGGGCGTTGCTGAGTTGGCTAAAGGTAAGAATTTTATTATCATTATTAGCTGTTACTTGCTACTTTCCCTGTCTATTAATCATTTATTGAGGAGTTTCTTAAAGAATACAGTACTTTAGTGTAAATGATATTATAAGTTACATTAACTTATAATATCATTTACACTAAAGTACTTGTATGAACTTGTTTGATTATAATTATAATGAAGGTTATAGAGAGTCTTTGAAAATAGAGAAATATACTGTTAAAGATATTTATAAAATAGTATAAAGAGTGTACCATTAATGCAGCGCATGCAAGGTGAGCCCATAAATATGAAAATATTTCCCCGATTTTGAAACATTTTTCACTGCTCCTATTTCTCCTTTATAAAGTCTTTAAAAGATCAATGTATTATTTAACATAATCATATATAACAAAGTCACTTTCTTCTGTCTGTCTCTATGTACACTTAAATCTTTAAAACTAGACAACTGATTTTCAGGTTTATGTGTATACTAGCTGTTGCCCGCGACTCCGTCCACGTGGACTTTCATATAAACAAACGATCAGCAAGTTCAGCGTGATTCTTTAAATTGCCATAATTTTTTTATTTATCAACCGATTGACATGAATTAAACACTAAATGTTAAGGGAAGCTTACCACAATATATCATTGAAATCCCCATATAGATAGGATAAGCCGTTTCTGAGATTAGCGTGCACAAACAAACAGACAAAAATTCCAAAAATCATTGTTTTGGGTTCTATTGCATTAATAAAGGTCTCCTATAATATTTTTTCTCATATATCTTCCATGTACAGACAGCGACTCGTTACGTTTTTATTATATGTATTGATTACATGCATACATGCGGTTAAAACTGCATGTCTTTGATAAGAGATAAACAACAGCATCTTTGTAGATACATAATTGGATAATTCTTGTCTTTCCAGGTATTCAATACTCAGAACCAATCAAGACCTCATGGAAACCACCTCGCTGTATCCTAGAGCTGCCGGAATCCAGACATGAGAATGTAAGACAGCAGCTCAGGATATTAGTTGAAGGGGAAGATGTACCACCCCCCATAAGGACCTTTCAGCATATGAAGTTTCCTAAAGGTATGAATTTTATTAAATTTTGCTTTAAGTATGATTTTTATAATTTTCAGACAGAGATAAAATTATGTACCATACATACAGGTGTAAATGACTGTTCTGAAAATTGAAACTGTAGATACTCGTACTAGATGGTACCGCCCAAGATCACAGCATACTGCATAAACGAAAAAGAAGTCAATGCACAACTTTATTATAATTTTTTTTTATTTGGGACTCGAACTGACTAAAACAATACAGTGTTCCACTGTCCCGCGTTTAGACTGGGCACGGGTGCTCTGGCGGACTCTTCCGGAAGCTTTATTAAAATACACTAACCCAGTGGTTCTTAACCCTTTGGACATGAGGGACCCTTTGTTGTTATTATTATTATTATAGATACATAGATCTATAAAAAAATGCATAAAAGTATTTGATATATTTTTTTATTTATTATTTATTGTAAATGCACATTATAAATATTTATAAAATTTTACATAAATAATGTTTGGTATAGTATCGTAAACGGTATATGTGCTAATATCCGCAACACCACGTCATAAAGGCGCGGTTTTTGTGTGAAATAGTTTATAATGTAAAATCAGAATAATTCTAAGTTTTTCAATTACAAAGCATAGTACGATTCAATGCCGAATTATGCTGAAGCTAATTGCTAGTGCTACAATTGGAAAACTAGACTATTTAATTCTTTCACACCCTCTTTATAGAATGTAGTAAAAAAAGCTTATTTTAATAATACAAACAGACACTGTTATTTTATTTATATGTAAATATGAATCACATTCATGTTTAAGGTATCCTACGAGGCTTAGAAGCTAAGGGCATCAAGAAACCTACTCCAATCCAAGTCCAGGGTATACCAGCGGTGCTGAGTGGCAGGGACATGATCGGGATAGCCTTCACTGGCTCCGGGAAGACCTTGGTCTTCACACTACCTCTCATCATGATGTGTTTGGAACAAGAAGTTCAGATGCCGTTTATCAAGTAAGATTTTTATGCTTATGCCTCCGTGCACCGAAGAACACTATTTATACAAGCTGTTGTCTGCGACTTCGTCCGCGTGGACTTTCATATAAACTTTTTATCCCCCTTCCCCTCTTAAAACCCTTACGGTTAAAAAGTAGCCTATGTTTTATCTCAGGCTCTACACCATCACCAAATTATCAATTGGTTCAGTGGTTCGGCCGTGAAAGCGTAAGATTATAAAAAGTTTCAACCCCTCGCGCAACCTTTTGGGGTTGATTAAAAAAAGTCTACCAAATTTCGTTCTCATCGGTTCAGTAGTTTGAGCGTGATGGTAAGACTGACAGACAGACAGAGCTACTTTCGCATTTATAATATTAGTAAGGATTTATTAAGATGCTCACCCTCACGCAAAAACCGCACCTTGAAGTGGAGTTGCGGTTATCAATGATAACATACCATACCATACACTACCATACCATAGAAATGTGTGGTAATAATTTTGCGTGATGTTCAGATGCTAATAGATAGTCTTTATAAAGTCCCCGCATTAAAATAAACATACTTGAGATTTTTTATTTCATTTCTTCATCAATAAAATCGATAATATGAAAATCAAAACAAAAGTGTTACATCGCTTTTCGAATTCTAATCACAGAGACAGCAGCAACTTTTTCAATGAAATGCATCGTCATAGGGTCATATGGTCATTGACTCGTAACAGCTGTAGCTCTAAAGCGATGTCGTAGCGTCGATAAATTTAAATATCGATATGCTAGTCAATAGAAATATAAAATCAATATCTAGATAATAAACAGTAAAAATGAAATGAATTTTTAATACATTCATTTAAAATTAGATATTCTTTGCGATCCTTAAATATTACCACGCACTTCTGTTACACGTTGTATATTGGGTGACTCTTAAATAGTATCCTAATGATAAAGAATATCGATAAATGTTTTACATTACCATAACAATTCAAAGGTGTCGCTAAACCTTGTTGAAAATATATATTTGAATTTGAAAAGAAAAAACAAACATTTTATTGCTTCATGGCTTTGTAAGGATAGATAAAAAATAAGTTACCCTACTACAGTATAAAAGTATACTTACTGTATCTAAAAAAATACACAAAAATGTATATTCAGAATCATTATCTGAAAGTCAATGAACCCTTCAACTTTTTGGAAAAAAGTTTTTACCACCAGTATGAGAAATAAAATAAGTATTAAAATATTTAAAAACCAAAGCTTTTAAAGCATTCTTGTTAGTTGTACTATGGTCGACTTCCAACTCTTCCTCAGATCAGCTCCATGGCACCATATTTTTGTATAGTTACTGAGGTTACGAAGACATGCCAAGTTTCAGCTCAGTGGTTCTTAACCGGTGTTCCGCAGACCACTGGTGGTCCCTGGAAGCATCCCAAGTGGTCCGCAAAGCAATCACAAATAAAAAAATTATAAGAAGCAACAATTTAAAATTTGGTAAAGAGTATGCGATCACAAAATTCTATTAACGTTTATAAATATGTATAATGCGCATTTACAATAAATTATAAATAAAAAAATATATTGAATCTCATTTTTTGAAAATCATTTTTTATAGATACGTAGAACGAGTTTATTGATACTCAGATAATGTAGATATAATACTCATAAAAGAAATAGGTGGTCCGTGACAAAAGAGACATTTTAACAAATGGTCCCTCGTGTCTAAAAGGTTAAGAACCACTGTTCTATACCTTTAAGAAGAAGTTTCTATACCTTCATCATTAGATCAGCTCCATTGTACCATATTATAGTACTAGCTGTGCCCGCGACTTCGCCCGCGTAGAAAAGTGACTTTGGGCAGCATTTTTAAAAAATGCCTAACCCGCGCCAACAAACGTTCAGCGAGTTCAACGTGATTCTTTAAATTGCCATAACTTTTTTGTTTTTCAACCGATTGGCATGAATTAAACACAAAATGTTAAGTGAATCTTACCATAATATATCATTGAAAACCCCATTTAGATAGGATAAGCCGTTTCTGAGATTAGAGTGCACAAACAAACAGATAAAAAATCCAAAAATCATTGGTTTGGGTTCTATTGCGTTAGTAAAGGTCTCCTATAGTAATTTTTCACATATATCTTCCATGTACAGACAGCGACTCGTTACGTTTTTATTATATGTATATAGATTGTATTGTCATCGAAGTTACCAAGTTTCAGTTTAATCGGTCTATTTTAAGTGGTTGTAACCCTTCCTGCAAGATTTGTTAACATACATACATACAAAAGGGAAGTTAAAAATATTGTAATTTTTTTTTTCAGAAATGAAGGTCCATACGGTCTAATAATATGCCCGTCCCGAGAATTGGCAAAACAGACACACGATATCATCCAACATTTTGTGAAACAGTTGAAAACTACTGGAAGCCCGGAGATACGATCCTGCCTGGCCATTGGTGGTAAGTGACCACATTACTCCTAAAGTCCAGTCACGGAGCAGGAAGAATTTCGTACAATGACCCCTTTACCTAATGACAGTGGGTCACAACATTTTTTTATTGAGTGCTGTTTACAT
>JADANM010005620.1:4460448-4473019 GCA_026213755.1 Eurema hecabe
AATAATTTCTTTTATATGGACATAAGTTTAATTTTCATATTATTTCAATTCTTGGGTAAATTGAAATCCTATTTTTTTAAATTGGATAGTTATAATCCAAACTAAAGTATATATTTTACTTTATTCTTTTAGTCTAAGATTTTACTGTACACATAACATTTTTCGATAATATCATTATGACAAATGCATATAATATTACTAATCAAATAGAAAAATTACCGCCTACGAACTTTTTCTTCCACTTTCAACTTCACAATTATTAATTTAAACCAATCTAAATAAGTAGGTATTATAAACCATGAACATTGACCTATGCTAAACTAACACTAAACACAACATAACCTATTTTTATAAATGTCAAAATCGTATCACATCCGAAACCTATGTGTTTGTTTACGTTTTGAAAAATATTAAGCATTTGTAAAACATAAAATGTCTGATCCTCCGAAAAAGCGATATAGACGGGATGAAAAATCTTCGGATTCGGAGGACGATGTTGACAATTATGAACCTTACGTGCCAGTAAAGGAGCGTATGAAGCAGAAATTGTTAAAACTTGGCCGTCTTGGGCAAGTTGCAAGCGAAGTAGCTGCTGAAACGAAGAGTTCAAGCGATAATGATCCTGATGATGAAGGTATAGTAATTAAAGCCTTCTATTCCGAACAAGAATACATTGTTACATTTATAAACATTAATGGTTTCTCAATAAAAGCCTCTGCCAACTGCATCCATTGCATTCTATCGGTAGCAATTTTAATGGATTGGCGAAAGAACTTTATTGGATGTACCTACCTTATATCTGGCTAATTATTGTAAGGTCTTGTTTGTCATTGTTTTAGTTTATAGAGCAAAAACTTTTTACGCCAAAGTTGCGCTGATATATGTAATTTCTTTGTTTTAAATATTCCCTCTCTCAAAATATTTAAAAAATTGTCAAGTACGTCTCTTACCAGGCATATAATTTTAAAAGAATCGCTGGGTGTAATAACTTTGGTATAAAGGGCTAAATTTAATCGGAAAACTAATCAATAGGCTCTCAAGAAGAATGGGGTCGTCGGTACAACGTTTCACTCCTCGATCAACACAGTGAACTCAAGAGGTTAGCAGAAGCTCGAGCCTTATCTGCAGCAGAAAGACAGGCTAAAGAAGAACAGCATATTCTTGAGAGTGTAGCGCAGAGCAAAGCACTTATGGGTGTTGCTGAGTTGGCTAAAGGTAAGAATTTTATTATCATTATTAGCTGTTACTTGTGATTTTCCCTGTCTATTACTATTAATATCATAATGAGGAGTTTCTTAAAGAATTTTAAGTTAATTTTCTTGTACGAATCTGATATATATGAATATCATAAAGGAGGTTATAGATAGTCTTTGAAAATAGAGGAATATACTGTTAAAGATATTTATAAGATAGTATAAAGAGTGTACCATTAATGCAGCGCATGCAAGGAGAGCCCATAAATATGAAAATTTTTCCCCAATTTTGAAACATTTTTCACTGCTCCTATTTGTTCTTTATTATTATAAAAGCTCAAAATATTATTTAACATAATCATATAAAACAAAGTCACTTTCTGTCTGTCCTTATGTACACTTAAATCTTTAAAACTACACAACTGATTTTCAGGTTTATGTCTATATTAGCTGCTGCCCGCGACTCCGTCCGCGTGGATAAACCAGTGCATCTTTGTAGATAACTGTATAATTCTTGTCTTTCTAGGTATTCAATACTCAGAACCAATCAAGACCTCGTGGAAACCACCTCGCTGTATCCTAGAGCTGCCGGAATCCAGACATGAGAATGTAAGACAGCAGCTCAGGATATTAGTTGAAGGGGAAGATGTACCACCCCCCATAAGGACCTTTCAACATATGAAGTTTCCTAAAGGTATGAATTTTATTTAGTTTTCTTTTAGTTGTGATTCGGAGATTAGCTGAAATAATCAGACAGGCAGAGAAAAAATTATGTACCATACATAGAAACAGACTCCGTTCTGAAAACTGAAACTAGATACCAGATAGTACGCCTCAAGATAACAGCATACTGCATAAACGAAAAAGTCTTTATTATAATTTTTTTTCTTTGTCCGTGGGGAAATGCTCACGGATGTCTACAATCCCAGGGGTGCAAAAGAAGGTTATGTCGGACTCGAACCGACTACAACACTATGGTGTTCCACTGTCCCGCGTTTAGCCGGGGTCACGGGTACTCTGGCAGACTCTTCCGCAAACTTTATTATAATACACTAACGGTTAGTGTATTAGTAAGTCGTTGGTGATTAACATAATGTGATAAAGGGTTTTTTTTTTAATAAAATTTTACAGTTTAAATAATGTTTGGTATGGTATGGTAAACGGTATATGGTATACGGGCTGATATCCGCAACTCCACGTCAAGGCGAGGCTTTTGTGTGAAATA
This sequence comes from Eurema hecabe, assembly GCA_026213755.1. Lineage (NCBI taxonomy): Eukaryota > Metazoa > Arthropoda > Insecta > Lepidoptera > Pieridae > Terias > Terias hecabe. Next base: position 4,462,867 of record JADANM010005620.1, read on the forward strand.
GTTTAAATATGTAATATCAGAATAATTTCAAGTTTCCCAATGACAGAGTACGACTCAATGCCACATTATGCTGAAGGTAATTGCTAGTGCTACAATTGGAAAACTAGACTATTTAATTCTTTCACACCCTCTTTATAGAATGTAGTGATAATACAAACAGAAACTGTTATTTTATTTATATGTAAATATGAATCACATTCATGTTTAAGGCATCCTCCGAGGCTTAGAAGCTAAGGGCATCAAGAAACCTACTCCAATCCAAGTCCAGGGTATACCGGCGGTGCTGAGTGGCAGGGACATGATCGGGATAGCCTTCACTGGCTCCGGGAAGACCTTGGTCTTCACACTACCTCTTATTATGATGTGCTTGGAACAAGAAGTTCAGATGCCGTTTATCAAGTAAGTTTTTTATTTTTTATTATGCTTATGCCTCCGAGCAACGAAAAACACTTACACATACAAAAGAAAACTTAGTTTCATATTTATGCTAGCTGTTGTCTGCGACCCCGTCCGCGTGGACTTTCATATAAACTTTGAAAGTGAATGAACCCTCCAAGTTTTCGGAAAAAAGACTTTTACACCATATGAGAAATAAAATAAGTATTAAAATATTTAAAAACCAAAGCTTTTAAAGCATTCTTGTTAGTTGTAGTTACTATGGTCATCTTCCAAACCTTCGTCAGATCAGCTCCTTTGTGCCATATTTTTGTTGAGGTTACGAAGACATGCCAAATTTCAGCTCAATCGATCCACAAGAACCTTCTATAATCATCAATCAATCTATACATATAATAAAAACGTAACGAGTCGCTGTCTGTACATGGAAGATATATGAGAAAAAATATTATAGGAGACCTTTATTAACGCAATAGAACCCAAAACAATGATTTTTGGAATCGTTGTCTGTTTGTCTGTTTGTTTGTGCACGCTAATCTCAGAAACGGCTCATCCTATCTAGATGGGGTTATCAATGATATATTGTGGTAAGCTTCACTTAACATTTAGTGTTTAATTCATGTCAATCGGTTGATAAATAAAAAAGTTATGGCAATTTAAAGAATCACGTTGAACTTGCTGAACGTTTGATGGCGCGGGTTAGGCATTTTTAAAAATGCTGCCCAAAGTCACTTTTCTACGCGGGCGAAGTCGCGGGCACAGCTAGTAATCTATACCTTTAAGAAGAAGTTTCTATACCTACATCATCAGATCAGCTTCATGGTACCATATTATTGTACTAGCTGTCGCTCGCGACTTCGTCCCCGTCGATTTCTTTTCCCATTATTTCCTCGCTTCTATTAGTCGCAGCTTGATGTTATGTAGCTTAAAGCCTTCCTCGATAAATTGTCTATTCAATTAAAACAGGAATTTTTCAATTCCAACCAGTAGTTCCTGAGATTAGCGCATTCAAACAAAAAACAAACAAACTCTTCAGCTTTATATATTTATTATTTTATTGTCATCGAAGTTATCAAGTTTCAGTTTAATCGGTATATTTTAAGTGGTTTTAATCCTTCTTGCAAGATTTGTTAACATACATACATACATACATACATACATACAAAAGGGAAGTTAAAAATATTGTAATTTTTTTTTTCAGAAATGAAGGTCCATACGGTCTAATAATATGTCCATCGCGAGAATTGGCAAAACAGACACACGATATCATCCAACATTTTGTGAAACAGTTGAAAGCTACTGGTAGCCCGGAGATACGATCCTGCCTGGCCATTGGTGGTAAGTGACCACATTACTCCTAAAGTCCAGTCACGGAGCAGGAAGAATTTCGTACAATGACCCCTTTACCTAATGACAGTGGCTCACAACATTTTTTTATTGAGTGCTGTTTACATGAAATGTTTGAAGGGGAAAAAATAACTACTAACTTATTAAATAAATAGTTGTTTATTAAATATATAAATTATTTATTTAAATTTTTGTTTATAACAGTATAAAAATCGTGTTAAAACTACTAATTTGGTAGAAATAAAAATTAATTAATCAGAATCCGATTCCGATATTTAAAAATTATGAATCAAGTCAAGGACTTTTTGTCGTAACTCAAGGGCAACAAAAAAGCCACATGCAAACAAGAACCGACCTTACGGTCTCGGGTAAAGGTTTACAATCCCTGACGACGGCGGCCATTGCATCTGTGCGAGCGAGACGCATTATATTTATGCTGGAGTGACAGAGATAGGTAATAAGAGGTTGACGTACGAAATTCTTTCTGCTTCGCGTCCGGACTTTAGTTAAAACCATATAGTCATATAATATAATCATATAGTATATGTGTATAGTTTGTACGTGTGTATGTATTATATAACTATGGAATTTGTTGAATTTCACCGAAAATAAGTATTTTAATATCTTTCTTTTCTTCTTTTTCTCTGTGGTCGCCTGGAAGAGATCACTGAGTAGTGATAAGGCCGTCAGTTAACATTAATTTCTTGCTGTATATCTGTATCTAATGTTTTAACGAAGTGTAATAAATAAATAAATAAATACAAATAAACTATTTATTTATTTTATTTTTATTTATTTTTAAACTAGCCGGTTTTACCAGCGTAGTTCCTTTTCCCGGGGCAATACCGGGATGTAAGCTATCCGGTCTGTTAAGTTGGATCAAACTGCACACGGTGTGCAAATTTAATTTAAAATCGGTTCAGTAGTTTAGGAGTCAATCGCGGACAAACAACGTGACACGTAATTTAATTTATATGTATTAAGATTAACTTTTCCATCAAGCCACTGTTGCCTAGAACAAATCGCTTTTCTTTTAAAATTTCTATTGTTCATTGAGTTAATTAAATAGTTGTTAATTTATTTCTTGACGATGGATACAAAGTCCTTCAGTCGCAATCTTAGTTATTTCTGCTTTCTGCGCGAAGGGTCGTGGGTTCGATTCCCACACCGGAAAAATTATATTTGTAATTATTTACATTTGTATTTTTCTGGGGTCTGGGTGTTGCTATGTATAATATCTATGTATTTACAAAAGAAAAGTATGTATATGTAATTTATTCCGTTATCTAGTTGCCATAACACAAGCTTAGGCTTAGCTTGGAACTAGATGGCGCTGTGTATAAATGTCCTGAAAATATTTGTTTATTTAATTATTCTTTCCTTTCTTCCGTTTTTTGTTCTGCCCTTCGTAAAGTGATAGTGAACTTTACGAAGAACCTCGGCGAATCTTGGAGCAATCGGGACGGCGCTAATGCACTCTCGAATGAATTCTTCATTTCATGGACACTAATTAGCTAATTTACTGCATGAATCACACTATCAGAATCATACATTAAATCACTTTATGCACCAAAAAACGAATATTCAATCGAGTTTACAAACAGACGCCGCCAGATTCCCGCCAAAACTCAGTTTATTAAATATAATTTCAGGGGTTGCCGTGTCAGAGTGTATGGAGACAGTTCAGAGAGGAGTTCACATAATGGTGGCAACACCGGGCCGACTCATGGACATGCTAGATAAGAAAATGGTAAAATTTAATTAATAATTTATTTACTTAACACTTATATGGACCAAAGGAAACTTAAAAGCTAAAGATATAGTGCAAGAAATAATTTTTAATAATTTAATTTTCCAATTTCGCCCTCCGCCTCCTTCCTTTATATTTTATTCCTTTTTATAAAAAAAATATTTTCCTCTTTTCCTTTGCGACTCTCACCGGTGAGCCTTAAACTTACAATTTCAGAAAATATCAAATTATTTTAAATAACGAATTTATTTAAAATAATTTGATATTTTCTGTCTGATTTAGTGTCTGAATACCCCTAAATAGGTTAGAATTAAGATCCATCATTATATAATTTTTTTTGTAGGTTCGTCTGAACGTTTGTCGTTACCTCTGCATGGATGAAGCCGACCGCATGATAGACATGGGCTTCGAGGAAGATGTAAGAACGATATTCTCATACTTTACCGGGCAGAGACAGACGCTGCTGTTTAGTGCGACTATGCCGAGGAAAATACAGAATTTTGCCAGGTAGGTAAAAATTAAGTTTAAAAATTCTACAAAATACATAAAAGACAAAAAGCAAGCAAACTGAGCGTGTAACATTTCTATCACACCTAACAAACGACCTGATGACCTTGAAGACCTTTTTGCTTTCAATTCGCATAATTAGAACCGTCTTATCTATGTATGTATATGTACTTATGTTTATGTATGTATATGTTACAGTTAAAACTGGATAGTAGATTTTGTTTTGTTTGTTGTTTTCTATTTTATTTCTATTGTTTTCTATTTTATAAGGTTTATATTGTTGTGTGTAAATTCTTATATTCTTATTATTTTTGTATCATTGTCATAGTTTTTGTATCATTATAAAAGAAACTTGATTACTCAAGCTTTATTTTTATAAAATTAGGTTAGGTTAGGTTAGTTTATTATTTATTTATATTTACACGCTAATTCGCACAGCCGAAGGCCCCAAAAAATTAATTTTTAATAAATTAAAATAAATTAATTTTAAAACTTATTACTAACTAACACCTGTACTTGCTCGATGCAAGCTTCAGTAAAGAGTGTGTGAAAATTTATATAAAATAAATGTGAACATTCTTTATGAATCATTATGATTGGAATTTAGCCGCGTCGGCGATCCGCGTTCTCGTGGGACCCGCCGACACGGCGATCCCTTAGGGTTGCGCAGCCGTAACACGCTGTGTCCTGTTTTGAGTTGGTAAAATCACATTGGTCGCATTTAAAATCTTATTTTTTTATGACTTTATTAAGATTAATAAATAATAAGCCATTGCACTATATTATTATAGTACACATTCCAGATCTGACAAGGAAAATAAAAATATTGTGGACAAAATTGAAATCCAATTTTTTATGGTTATATATTTTAAAGAATCATTTTCTTAATACATTTTGTGCCTTTTAACCTTTTCCTTAATGAGCTGTTGGTGCAGTATCTTGATGGTGGCAGTATTGATGTTGATATGATAGTTAAAAATTCTTTTGAAATTTATAATATGTGAAATATTACTTGAAACTATTTAAGATGCTTATTTTTATAACTTTTTTTTATATACATAGAAATATATTAATTGAGGGTTGATCACACCCATAGTAGCTGAGCTTTTCAAGTTCTGAGTACAATTGGTTTATTGGTTTACTGTAGTGTATGTGTGCGTGGATGTGTGGGTGTGTGGGTATATGTTTAAGTGTAAGTATGGTGTAAGAATTTGAGGAAAATGAAAATGTTTATTTTCTGAATAAATTTGAAAAACAAATACCTTCAGAAAGTCTAAATAAATGGCGCCTACCACCGGTTCGGGGACTAACCCGGCGAGAAGAGCCGGCGTAAGAAACTCGCACGGGTCCCACACTTTTTAACAAAAAAGGGGAAAAAAATCATCTTTTAAAATATATAAAATTTACAATTTTGTAACTTAACATAAGTATATATTAAATGAGAGCTGGAGGCATTGGAGGGCTGGAGTATTAAGGAGTGGGTGGCCCCCCAGGTCGGTGCTGGTGCCGTACCTGATAGTATATTAATGGGTGAGGATTAAGGAGTGGGTGGTAACCCCACTCTGTACCTGATACGTACTTGGTGGTGGTACCTGATAGCACATCAATGGGTGGTAGTCGGGGAGCACTAAGCAGTGGGTGGCCCCCCAGGTCGGCGCTGGTGCCGTACCTGATAGCACATCAATGGGTGGTAGTCGGGGAGCACTAAGCAGTGGGTGCCCCCCAGGTCGGCGCTGGTGCGGCCGGTGACGGTGAACGTGGGGCGCGCGGGCGCGGCGTCGCTGAGCGTGCGCCAGGAGCTGGAGGCCGTGCAGGCGGAGGCGCGCACCGTGCACCTGCTGCACTGCCTGCAGAAGACGCCCCCGCCCGTGCTGGTCTTCGCCGAGCGCAAGCAGCACGTGGACGCGATACACGAGTACCTGCTGCTCAAGGGTGAGAGTTATTGGATTTCTCTTGGTTAAATTAAACACAATCCTATCCTTATCCTTCTTTTTTTTTATTTTATTTCTTGTATTTTCGGGTTGCCTTGAAGAAATCACTTTAAGTGATAAGGCCGCCCTTTACACTTAAATTTAATTTATTTGTTTAGTATATAAGATTCCTATCTGTAAAAAAAGGTAAAATAAATTAAACACAAAAGTTCGGGCACCATATTTTATTAGCAGAGCACAAGTGAAAGGAATGACATCTCGCCATAGACACACTAATCATAGATTGATGGACAGAGTGAATATACACAACAAGAGTTTATGAATATAAATAAATATATTCAGGATATTTTTACTCAGCGCCATCTAGTTCCAAGCTAAGCAGAAGCTCGTGTCTAGATAACGCTAGATAACGGAATAAATTACATATATATACTTTTTTATTTTGTAAATACATACAATACATAGCAACACCCAGAACCCTGAAAAATACAAATGTAAATTATAAATATATTTTTCCGGTGGGAGGATCGAATCCACGACCCTTCGCGCAGAAAGCAGTTGTGCTACCACTGCGCCATGCGCTCGTCGTATTATTAGCTCCATAGCTCCCGTTCCCGGGGCAATACCGGGATGCAAAATATCCTATGTGTAAATCCAGGGAATCGCCTGTCTACATATCAAATTTCAACTAAAACGGTCCAGCCGTTTTTGCGTGAAAAAATAACAAAAATAAATCCATACATGCATTCTCGCAGACTTTCACATATATAATATTAGTAGGATAGGATACAACTAGGCAATAGAATTCTATAGCGTAGTGAGTCTATACGCAATTTTACACTTGTTTATTGGCAGGAAAGATTTAAAAAAACATTATTTTTTTGTTATCTATATACAGTGTGTTTCAAAACATGTGTCCAATCCGAAAACCTCTTATTATATACCGGTAGTAGGTCCTTATTTTGCTATCGTTTTGAAAAAAAAACAATAAATTTTTCCAAACAATAAATTTGGTAAAATTGCAAAGCTTACATGGCAATACCGTCTCGCGTTCACGTGGGGTCTATAGTCTATACTCTGTAATGTCTACGAACCGTACGTGAATTGCCAGCATTTGTGAATTTCCTTGATATAGTGTAAATTTTGCACTAGAAACATAATCTTTAAACTTTATTGCATTGTTATTTATCTATATTTAATATAGATTTTTTATTTTATTTTATTCGAAAAGATTTTTAGATAGAGAATATTGCCCTTCAGGATCGGACACGTGTTTTGTTACACACTGTGTATTGTAACAGACATATATTAAAAACAGTATAATTATTAAGTATAAAATAAATTTATCTTTAAGTAATGTCTGCTTTAAGTTCACACAAATGACGCCATCGTCATCTTTCTATCCCGTTCCCACATGAAGCGACTTCATATATTTGATCGCGTTGCTGTTACAGGGTCATTAAATACATATAAAAATTTCCCCTTGAATAACTCTTCTCTTTAAAAAAAATAGTTTAAATCGGTTGCATAGTAAAGATTTAAACAAGAAAACGGCTTCTTTTTCCGTTATTTCTTCGCTCCTATTAGTCGCAGTGTGATGTTATGTAGCCTAAAGGCTTTCTCAATAAATGGTATTTTCAATAAAAATTTTTTTTTTCAATTCGAACTTGGAGTTCCTAAGATTTAAGCGCGTTCAAACAAACAAACTATTCAGCTTTATAATATTATATAGATATAGATAGTGCTTATGATATGGGTTATGGATTTCCAGAATTTATACTATGTAATAGTGATGATATGGTTTTGGGATTCCAGGAGTGGAAGCAGTGGCTATCCATGGGGGCAAGGACCAAGAGGAACGGTCGAGAGCCGTCGAAGCCTTCCGCAGGGGGGAGAAAGACGTTCTGGTAGCTACTGACGTTGCCAGCAAAGGTACTCTTAATCATTTTATCTATAACTAGCTACTAATTGTCACTTCGTTCCCGCTGTTATAGTACGCGTCACGAATCTTTAGCGCTGAACGAAACCTGCGCAAAAGTCAAAATAAGGTATCGAGGTAGCGGCGCGTGATCGTCGGGTGCGCGAGCGTTGATTGGTTGTCCCAGTCGTGTTGTCTTTGAGCACCAATACGTCAATTACGAGCGCGATTCTACCGATGCGCAGCTATTCTCGTCCAGCGCTAAACATAAATGACGCGTACTTTACCTACCCTGTAGGGTATAAGGGTACAGGGTTAGGGCCTACATATACCCTTTTTCTCTGCTAAATAACCAATGCACTAAGAATTTAAAGGAATATTTAAATGTCACACGATGCCAGTTTATAATAGTGTCATGCAACTGTTTCATTATAAAAAAAAATCGTTCGGGTCAATGCCGGGATAATAGGTATCTCATGTGTTAATACAGGACCTAATCTACATGCATGCAAAACTTCATCTAAATTCATTCAGTAGTTTTAGCGTGAGAGCAACAAACATCCATACCATTATACATCCATAACAACCTTTTTCATTTATAATAAATACTAGCAGACCCGCGCCCCCACTTCTAATTATCCTTTTCGGTTTTTTATATAGCCTATGACTCAAGAATAATGTGGCTTTCTATTGGTGAAAGAATTTTTAAAACCAGTTCAGTAGATATCGAGATTACCCCTAACAATTTAACAAACACACACACTTTAATTCTTTATAATATTAGTATAGATTATTAACAACTAGCTGTTGCTCGCGACTTCGTCCCCGTTGATTTGTTTTATATTCCATTATTTCTTCGCTCCTTTTAGTGTCAGGGTGATGTTATGTAGCCTAAAGCCTTCCTCGAAAAATAGTCTATTCAATAAAAAAATATTTTTTCAATTCGAACCAATAGTTCCTGGGATTAGCGCGTTCAAACAAACAAACTCTTCAGCTGTATATATTAGTATAGATAACGACTCCAATAGATTACAATAATTAATTTCATTTTTGCAGGTCTCGACTTTCAGAACATACAACACGTGATCAATTACGACATGCCTGAAGATATAGAGAACTATGTGCATCGTATCGGTGGGTATTGTAGAGTAGCTGTGCCCGCGACTTCGCCCGCGTAGAAAAGTGACTTTGGGCAGCATTTTTGAAAATACCTAACCCGCGCCAACAAACGTTCAGCAAGTTCCACGTGATTCTTTAAATTGCCATAACTTTTTTATTTATCAACCGATTGACATGAATTAAACACTAAATGTTAAGTGAAGCTTGCCACAATATATAATTGAAAACGACATCTAGATAGGATGAGCCGTTTCTGAGATTAGCGTTCACAAACAAACAGACAAAAATTCCAAAAATCATTGTTTTGAGTTCTATTGCATTAATAAAGGTCTCCTATAATATTTTTCTCATATATCTTCCATGTACAGACAGCGACTCGTTACGTATTTATTATATGTATAGATTATTTATTTACTGACTAGTACCGCGGTTTTACCCGCGTAGTTCCCGTTCCCCGGGGCAATACCGGGATATAATTTATAAAGTATCATAATATGTGTTAATCCAGGGTATCTATTTACATAACAAATTTCAACTAAATCGGTCTAGCCGTTTTGCTGCGGAAAAAGGACAAACATTCCCACAGACAGACACACTTTCCCATTTTATTTATTTATTTAAATACTTTGTTGTACATAAATAAAAAAACAATCACAGCAAACAGATACAAAGAAAACTTAAATTGTTATGCACAAAAGGCAACCTTATTGCTACATAGCAATCTCTGTCAGGCAACCTGATAGGTACGGAAAATGTAAATGTAGTGTCAAAAGCAAAAAAATTAAAAAAAATTTAATATACATAATCATAATCGATGAAATACATATATAAAAACTAGCTGTTGCCCGCGACTCCGCCCGCGTGGATTTTCATACAAACTTACGTCCCCTATTTTATCCCCTTGAGGGTAGAATTGATCAAAATCCTTTCTTAGCGGATGCCTACTTCATAACATCTACCTGCATGGCAAATTTCAGCCCGATCCGTCCAGTGGTTTGGGCTGTGCGTTGATAGATCACTATGTCAGTCAGTCACCTTTGAATTATATATATTTAGATATGATTCTGAACTAGTACATATGTCGCAGGCGGATTGTATAATCCGCTGTATTACTTTACGGCTAGCCGTTTTACAAAACAGGGCCGTTTTGCAAAGCGGCGGTTCAACGTTTAGCCGTATTGAATG
>JADANM010005620.1:4495944-4507363 GCA_026213755.1 Eurema hecabe
AGGAAATATTTTATTGTTATAAATCCATACTAATATTATAAATGCGAAAGTAACTCTGTCTGTCTTCCCATCACGCTAAAACTACTGAACCGATTGGAACTAAATTTGGAACACAGATGGTCTAGACCCTTAGAAAGAACCTAGGCTACTTTTTAACTGGAAAAAAGGGTTAAAGTTTATATGAAAGTCCACGCGGACGGAGTCGCAGGCAGAAGCTGCTAGAGTACAAGTTTGTTTGACATGTCAAATGTTTATATGGAAAGAATGAATTAAAATTAAAATTTCAAATCTACAACCTTGCTTTTAAGTTGCATTTAACATTAAAAAAACAGTGTTGTGTTAAGTTGTCAAATATTTTATCTTGCATTCAGGAATAGTCAAATATTGTCAGATAATTGTTATTATTAACCTGTAAATTAATAATTACAAACATACCTCTATGATCTGCTTGGGGTCGGGCATTTTGGTGATGACCTGTTCCGACTGGGTGATAGACGCTTCTGCTTTATCACTCTCCACTTTGACCACCCACAGCTGTTTCTTTTGAAGATTCTTTAGTGAGCTGTTGATAAATTTATTTATATTTAATACATGTATGTTGGAGTCAAATTCAAACATATCTTTATTCAACTAGGCTACATATAGTAACGCTTGAATCATCATGGTATTATCAAAACATTTACCACCGGTTCAGAAGGCAGTTTCTTCAAAGAAGAACCGGCAAGACTGATAGTTGCTCTTTTACAATAAATAGTTAAAAATGAACAACAATATAACAAAAATATTTGTTTTCAATATATTAGTTTAGACACCTTCTATCACTACAGATTAATTCATTAATTGCAAATGAATATTATTTTATAAATTACTTTGCCTACTGGAAACTATTTAAACGATTTGTCTTAGTTAAATTGAATGTATGTAGGTTTATAATTTTAATTTAATTGCATGAAAAGATTATATTATATTTTAATAAAATATTATTTTGAATTAAAAAGCAAAAATTTTTTTATTTGGAAATATGTTTAATATTACACTTAAATTTTTGTGATAACTAATCTTTCCATACTTTACAATATCGCGAGATAGATTGCAAACTAACGGTTTCCTATTAAAATGGTCATATTAGTATACTCACAGATAACCGAGGGTGTCCACAAGTTGCCTCACGTTGAGACGGGATATAGCTTCAGGTTCCTTCTTGCAGGACTCCATACTATAGTTATGTTCTATGCGGATAATGTCAGCCGCTGAAAATTTATATATAAAAATAACATCATATTAAAAAATAACAATGCAATAAAGTTTTAAAGATTAAGTATGTTCCTAGTGAAAAATTTACACAAATTTAAGGAAATTCATAAACGCTGGCAACTCACGTACGGTTCGTAGTTCGTACACCCTATTGACCCTATAGCTACCAGAGCACGTGAACGCGAGACGGTGTAGCCATGTAAATCTTTGCAATTTTACTTAGTTAATTTTTTATGATTGGAAAAATTTAATATTTTATACCGGTATATAGTAAGAGGTTTTCGGATCGGACACCTGTTTTATACACACATAGAATATGCACTATGTCCACATATACTCTCTTAATGGTATAGTAACTCACCCTTTTTCTCTTCCGGTGTCTGCTGTATAGGAGCGACCTGCTCTTGAGGTGTCAGCAATTCTGGGAGCATTGGGGAATCTATCCATAGTCCTTGAGCGTCCAACTCAAAATGATACCTGGTCGAAAGCAAACATAAAAAATCTGTTCCTGGTTTTATAAGGGTATATGCACATAAACTTAATATAATAAGAATATTTATTATTTCTTTTATTTCAATAAATTCTATTTTTTTATTTCAATCAATTAATCCGCGCGGGCGATGTACACTGCGTAATTATCTATTGCTGGTCATAAAATGTCCGTATTTATGAAAAAAGGAACTACTAGACAAATTTTCTTCTTTGGGTTTACACAAGAATTCTTACTTAATATGGTCTATTTTTTTATACCAAAAAGAACCAACCAATCAATCCAAATCAAAAATAACTTTGGAATGAATAAATTATGACCATTAATGAATTAATGACCATGAAATAAACCATGTTCAGATAAGAATTCTTGAGTAAACCCAAAAAAGAAAAATTGTTGAGTGATTCCATTTTGCATAAATACAAACAAATAAGAATTATATTTAAAACATCAAAACAAAGTGCCAGACATTCAAACACCTGAACAGTGATGTGCAGGTCACTGCGCTCCAGTCTAAAGGGCAGGTATCTCTTACTATCAGGAGGGCGCGCAGCTCGTCTCCCCACTTACATAGTATAAAAAAATCCAACTAAAAATTTGCGTCAGCATCAAGTCATGTTCGCTATGATCATGGAACTATCTACGATTTCAGCTTTCGTACTTAACTCTATTACACCCTGTAAAGTTCTTTACGGTAACTTTTGAGATAAAATAATTACAACATGTCTTACCCGCACAACTGCAGGTTAACGTGTCGCCAGAGACATTCGCTCTCCTCCTGCATCGCACCCTCAATCCAATCTTGACGTCTGTCATCTGTATCTGATGTGGTATTAACACTGGAAGAGACGTTATTTTGTTTTTTATCTGTGACTCGTTAGCCCAATGTGACTATTCATGCTATACCTATCCTACCTGTATTATTAAACCCTACACCTACCCTTTTCTCTGCTTCACTTCAAAGAATATTCTAAATAAAAATGATATAGAAATTGGTTCAGCTGTTTATATCTTTGATAGATTTCTATAATGTACTTAAATACTATGTGTAGTAATTTTTTTTGGGTTATTTGTTTGTATATCATACATTTTCAAAGATGAAAAATGTATCTATTACAGCAAAACTACCACAAAATGTAAATTTTATCTTTAAAGTAATATATGAGAGGTTTATGCCAAAGAGGTTTTATGGGACTTGAATAAGAATAATTAAGAATATTCTTTTTTTATTTAACTAGATTATGTGTATTGTGGATTCTTTTATTTCGTTTACAAAATTATAGAGCAAGTAATTTTGACTATTGCTTATTATGAGAAATGTAATTTTTACATTCATGAGCATTCATAAAAATAATATTACATTAAATTCTGATGATATAGTAATCTGTAAATAAAATAAAATAATTTCTATTTATAACATTTCAACTTCATGCAAGGATTTTGGAAATTTAGGACAAAATAGAAATATTAAAAGATATCTATTAATTTTAATTAGGCAACTCTTTTTGACCTGACCTTAATGTGGTAAGGCATAAATTTAGTTTACTACTGACATAATATTTATATTTTCGAAAAAAATAATTTTTAAAACTATAACTACTGAAAATAAAATCTTATTAAGATAAGATTTTTATTAATATTATACAAGTTATAACTGCTTTCTAACTGGTATTTTGAATAAGCCATCAATTTTTCATACACACCAACTAATAACAATTATTATGTATTACCAAAATAATTTTAAGAATATTCATAATTTATGACACAGATAGAAAGTTGTAGTGAAACTGTGTATTGTGACTATTTATACTCGAGTGATTCTTATTACAAGCTCATAGAGTTGAAAATGGGTCAAAATTTTCCTAATATAACAAATTAATTACAACCTCTTTAAACAACAATTACTACCAATATTAACACTAAATATACGTTTTTAAGCTATTATAATTGTATTTTTTGCAAAATTTAAATTGTAAACATCTTATAGGAAATGAAACGAAATGATTTCGTTATCAAACAATTTAGGAGCGAAACAAAGCGTCGAGGTCACGGGGCGAAGCCCGAGCGACCTACAGCTATATACATCAACAATATGTGGTGTGGTCGAAGAAAAGGCGGGAAAACACTTACTTGTAGAAGGAAAAGCTGCAGACCACATCATATTCCAAATTGCAGCCCTCTACAACGCATTTCTGAGCACTCATTTTGGGTACCCTAGCCGCGCTAACCAAACATAGACGCCGATCACTCACATCCTTATTTCGACGTAAAAAATTAAAAATATATACATTTAGCGCCTAAACTAACTTTCAAACAAACTAATTTGATGGATCTTTGGAAAATTATCAATCAAATGTCGAAAATGACATGCTGTCACGAAAAGTCCAAGTCCCAAATGCGTGCCACTGCCATGAAATGGTGATGTAATTCTCCATAAGAATATCGCAGTGGCAACACTCAAATGGTGATTTATTTAATCGACTAGTAACATCGATATTATCGAATAAAATTTAATCGTTTTTTATTATACCTCGATGATTTCGATGATGTATCATCAATGTAATGAGACGTCAATATATTTTATTTTGTTAAGTATAAAGAGATTATATATTTCCATAATTTAGGGACATTTTAACTATTGATGAACTTAAAAATACCAACAGCTTCTATAACATGTAGAAATGTATGACAAGGACGGTAAAACATTTGTAAAAATGTACCTACAAAATTTAAGAATATAATATAGTTTACCTATCTATTCTATTAAGTTTTTAACTTATTGCTTTAACATTGTTTCAATAAAATAAAAATTTTCTTTACCTTTATAAATAAAGTAATAAATAATAGATAACCATTTTTCTGATGTTTGTAAAACTGAGGAACACTGCTAGTATGCTATTAATAATATATTATATTTCAATTTTAATAAAATGAAAATTTTGTTTTTAATAACGAAATAATCGAATACTAGTAATCGATTTTAATCGAGTGATTTTGTTGCCTGTCTTTAAAATGAATCATAGACAAAAATTAGCTTTTTCATATTACAATTAAAGAAGATTATATAACTTAACTACCAGATCAAAAAATAACAAATTGTATATAATCTCATTATTCCGGCGATAATTATTGATAAAAATCACGTCTAATCCATAAGAATTGATGTTCCAAGACGTAATGTGATTGTAGTCGATTTAAAAAATTGAAATACGATATGCTTCTTAACCATAGACATGATTACAAGTAGGTATTGATCGCCTCCATTTCGTGAAAATATTATGCTACTTCCGGTGCAGCAAGGTTATTTTTAGCTTAACCTCTTGTTATGTAGTTGCATATATCGCATTCATTATAGTAATGATTAGGAACACTACGCAAAGCAAAAAACCCTAAATATATTGTCATTGTCACGTAATTTGTGACAAAAATTGTCAATAATTTAGTGTCAAAACGTCAAGGGTACAACATTTGTCAATAATTTTGTACCTAGTCATAGGCCATACGCCAAGAATAGGGATAACCAACACCTATTACCTACCAAGCACATTGAACTATAATTACGCAATATAAAATAATTGAAATGAATATGCTATTTTCCAACGAGTATTATTATACTATTTAGGTCAAATCTTAATTCAAATTATTTATTTCTTACTGTACAATACATGAGGATACCTTCAATGGTCTTTTACTGTTAAAATGATAGGTATCCTTTTAAAGAATGATCAACTTATCTAAAATCAAGAATACAATAAAGATTATTGCTTCTTTTATATATCTGAACCAAATTTACTTTTTAATAATAAATGGTACTCTACAATTTAGGTAGGTATTCATTTATTAGTAGCGCTTATAGGGCCTTATAAAATAAGACATCAGAGGGACAAACAAAAATCATTAAGATTAACTTGTTATATACGGTACTCTTATTTCCAATTTGACAATATAAGAATCTCATTACTTCTTAAAGTCGGTTATGCTGTCAATTTATAAACACTTCATCATACATATATTTTCCACCTTAGTGTTAGTCCAGTGGTTAGTATACTCGTAATTATAAAATAGGTGAAATTCAGAGGATTGTTTGATCTCTCTACTAATAAGGCAAACGAATTTTCATTATTACTATTTTTGATTTAATTTTGTATTATATTTTGAATCAGTTTTTATTTATTTCATAATTCGTAAAAATTAAGATTTTAATTGACATACGACATGAGGGCATTGCAAAATTTTTCATATTTAGGGTATAAATAAAACAGCACAATCAATTGATAAGTATATTATCTTCACTTCTTAGCCGGGGCGGCTTTCTTCTCAGCCTTCTTCTTAGGGGGAGGGGGGGCGGTTTTCTTAGCTACCGGCTTCTTGGGTTTTTTGGACAGAGCCAGTTTGATAGCTTTAGCGCGCTTTTCCCTGCTCTTCTCTGCTTTTACTGCCGAGTCATCTTCGGGCAGTTTAATCTGAAAAACAATTTGATTAGAACTAGTTGTGGAAATAATTTTAACAATTAAGAAATTTGGTAGGTCAGAAAGTGTCAACGTGATGGGTAATCATTGTATATCATAACCCAATGCTCTGATAAGAGAATATCATCATTTAAGTACAGGTACTACAATATTATAACGGTGATCGAGTTTTTTTTTCAATGCTAAGGAAAAGGAACAATACCTAGAACTTTACATAAGGAGTCAATATTTTGAAAAAACAAATAGCATAACATGAAAAGGAGCAGTGAGTTCCCAGGGCTAATGCAAGTTTTAAAAAACCACTAAAATAATAACATTTATAAGTTTGTTTGTATTATACCACAAAATATAGTCATAGTATGCTCAGCCCAGGAGCATGATAGCAGATATATCTGCATGCAAAGACCACCCCATATTCGAAATTTATACATATTTTTAGTGTATTTTTATTGTTTTATATACATTGCTCGCGACTTTTTCCATGTCGATTATTTTTTCCATCATTACTTCACTCCTATTAGTCGCAGCGTGATGTTATGTAGCCTAAAGCCTTCCTTGATAAATTGTCTATTTCATTAAAAATATTTTTTCAATGCGAACCAGTAGTTTCGGAGATTATAGCGCGTTCAAACAAACAAACAAACTCTTCATCTTTATTATATTAGTATAGATACTATATCTTTAGACGTACGAACTAAGTATTTTACACCCATATATTGGACAACATCCATGATACTTACTCCACGCTTCTCAGCCAAGGCGAGTGCCTTCACATTCTTCCTCCTCTCCTGGTCGAGGATGGCTTTCCTCTTGAGCACAGCGGCGAAGGGGTTAAGTCTCAACATCGCTCGGTTGTTGGTCAGAGGGTTGAGTTTCCTGGTCGCACGGACGACACGCTTGCTGCAAAACGATTATAGGGTTAATATGATGTTTTTTCATTCTGGTCAGTGTTGGCGAATTCTGTTACGGTCAGAAAGTGTCAACGTGATGGGTAATCATTGTGTATCATAACCCAATGCTCTGATAGAGAATGTCATCATAAAATACTATAAATTGAATAGATTTTTTCGTAGCGAAATTCTATAACAATTACTTATATTAATTAGATTGGTAACGTGAGTTGTTAAAAGTATTTTTGACGTGACCTCTTATAATTCGATGGTGTCGGCATGCACGCACGAAAAAACACGACTTATGTGGCGTTACCTCGCTCTGTGGCGCTCACATAACTATAGTAGTTCTGTCTAATTTTTCTCTGGAGAAACTGCCCTCCAAACCCGTGGAATATAATTGTCTTGTAATAGCATGACTATTCAAAAGTGATACTATAAGTCGCCTAGTTGAATAAAAATATATTTGACTTTGTCTGAAGTAAAACTAGGGCCAGGTACCAGTATATATCAATCTTTCAAATACAATATTAGAATAGTGGGGTGTATGAGAATGGCACAAGCATAAAACCCGCTTCATATGTACAGACAGTCCTCTGGTTACCAGTATAAATAATATACTTACTTGGGTGCTCTCAAGACCTTCCTGATCTCGTCAGACTTGAGCAGGCGGGTGAGGTCAGTGTTGGCCATCTTGGGCTGCGGCAGGTTGAAGTTCTTCTTCAGCTTCGAGGGGGTCTTCCATGAGCCGAAGAGGGCATCTGTACATTGGAATTCATTTGTTATTATTATTTTATTAATTAGTCATTTCTATTTAGAATTTAGTTTGATAAAAGGTTTATATATTGACAATTTTGAGTTAGAGACATTTATATTTTCGTAGGCGAACTCAAGTCTTCAGCATCCTATATAATCTTATATTTTTCTTAAAAAAAAATCATATTATTGTATAAGTATGTATGTATGAGTATGTATGCCACATGTCGACACACTGGCTCACTTGTAATGACGCCAATGTTTCCTTCGGACAATTCTCTATACCCCGCAAATAGTAACCCAAATCATATTCAATGAGACAGGCAAGGCTTTTTGGGGCAATTCATTACTATTGTTATGGTAAATCTGTCGTATTGTGTGAAAGCATATAGTGCTTTCTCTTTTAAAATTATGTGTTTTAAAATGACCCTGTGCTAATTAAAATAAAATTAGCTCATCTTTAATCAAACTGATTCCACACAAAAACAAGCTATATTTAAATATTGTGATTTTTATTTATACATATAAAGGATAAACAAATTAGTTATATTATCATACGGACTGTGCTTTTGTTATATTAATTCGATTCAAAAGTACTATACGTAACCTTAATGAATAAAGCTATATTTTACTTAAACTTTAATTAAAGTGACTCACCGAGCCTCTCAAAGGCCGAGCGGGTCCAGATGATGAATCTGCCAACGTGGCCTCCCGGAGCCAGCTTCAGGAGGTTCAGTTTGTTCACGTTGAGCATCTCCACGCCGGGGATGTTGCGGAATGCCTTTGTGAGACCCTGCCAAAAAGTTAATTTTGGTTAATATCCACTTCTTCACATATTATTTTATTAAATTATTTTTTATTTGATTTGATGGTAAGCGACATTGCAGTCAAAGATTTAGCTTCTGTAGCTATCCCATATTTTGGCAGTTTTCCTTAGGAATGTGGAGTTATTTAGGAGAAGTGTAGTTCTTTAAATTTAGTGAACAACACTTCTCTTAAATAATCTTTTCCATTTAATGTTGGAATGATCTAAAAAAGTATTTACATGTAATTAATTAGTCATTGAGTTGCCATAGCTAGACAGCTAGTGTCTTAAAGTGTACTATGCCTAGTGTCTGAGGTATTATTATTAACAATATATGAATGTGCAAGTATACCTGGTCCTTGTAGTATACAATGAGCGGTCCTTTGCGTTGGATGCGACGACGGTTGCGCATCTTGCCTTTGCCGGCGCGGAGGCGCTGAGACTTGTATACCTGTCAATAATCATTATTATGTCAATTTTAAGGTTTCTTTTCATTTATAAAAACAAATTTATTTATTATAAAAGTTAATTAAATTTGCAATGGCAACAGTCGACATGACAGTGTCAACGTGACATATGACGTCACTAGCCAGTAAGCAATGATTGCTATAAGAAATTTTTAAACTTAAATGAATGATTATAAAATTAAATCAAATCAAATCTCATTTAAAATCTATATTAATTAGAATTTAGAAATGTGTTTATATTTCAATAAATAAATGTTTTCATGGGTCTATATCATGTTAGAGTAATTGCAACCAACACAATTGTTGATCCAGAATATTATATCGTCTCATTTGGAATAACACACAGTTATACCGCTGTGCGATATAGAATTGAGACTTTTATTGTAACAGTCTTAACTAGACTAGACTTCGATCAATAGTTAATCAATACAAACATAGTAAGCACAATAAATACATTCTCTATCAAACAAGTAAAGTTTGATGTGCTACCAAACAGAAATAAAAATATCTAAAATTGTTTAAACTATTTTTACTAAGTTTCTAGTATGTGTATTTTCTTAACATCATTTTTATAATAATGATCAAAATGCTTCTCATCCTACACAACTCCAGTAGTAATTATGACTATTGTTACCAGACCTATTAATTCGAAATTTGGAAAGACGACAATAATATTAGAAAGCATATAGACTACTTATGGTCAAAGGAAGTAAGAGACATAATAATAATTATGAAACATAACTAAGTACTTGAATAAAAACTTTGAAATAATACCTTAAGCACATCAGACCAGGCCTTGACGCGTCTGAGGAAGATCACAGCCTCCTTGGTTTTGCTGATGGATTGTACCTTGTCGGACACAACCAGGGGCAGTTCCGGGATCTTCTCGATAATGTGACCTGGGAAAAGAAAAAAATAAAATAATAATTATGGTCGTTTTATATGTAAACACCAAGGAAGGAGTGTGATTAATGTGGCCAACCTTAACAAGAAGATGCAAGGTCAAATTTTTGGAGTTAGTTGGAGAAAACATAATTTATTTTATAAGGTTATTAATTTGTAGTATACACAATGCACCCATCGCTGTTACAGAACAGTTATGGAACGCCTAGCATATACAGTAATGTAGCACTATTCCGCAGTAACACTCAATGATATGTGACGATCAGCTGAATGTGGACATTTAGTGCATGTATATAGTATATACCAAGTTGTAAATCCTTACTTCAGAAACAAATTACAGGGTCTCTACACTAACTACATTTTTAGTGCTGCTACACTGTTAGATAATTCCACAAAATTATGAAATGCTTGCAAAAGTTCACCTTGACCTACACATCAAGGTCAACACCAAAAACTTTCACATCAATGTTTCTATATCTTTTGTTTAAATGTTATGGTTGACAACTGATCAACGCGTTTGGATGATGGTAAGTAACACCATCTCCACCCATGAAGAGTCACAAAGCTAAATGTTTTATGAAAATATGTTAATGAAAAGGGTAGATTATATCTTATAAAAATAGCTATGTATTTAATTTCAGAATCCTCCGTTCACACACTTACAACATAGTTGATAAAATGTAATTAATATTAGCGCGATGCAGACACTACCGAGTACCGACCTCGCCTGTACCAAGCTAAGTGTACCTGTGTGGTATCCAACTAAGTCATCTCAGAATGGAGATTAATTCATTCACAAACATTCGACTTTATACAGTAGTATAAAAACCATAAAAAAAATTAATAGCTCAATGCAGACACTACCAGACAAGTACCAACCTCTAGCATGTACCAAGTCTAGTATCGATTAAATATTTCACCGTCCCCAATTTCCTGACACTTTAGATTTTACATCATTTATATGTACTTTTCAGAAAAAAACATTAATAGCGCGATGCAGCCAACACCCACCTCTAGCCTGTACCAAGGCTGGTACTCCAGCAGCAGCCACCGCAGCGGCGGCAGCAGCTCTGCGCTGGCGTAGATTCACGCGGCGATGCCAGCGCCTCCAGGGCTTGGTGGGCGCGAACATGCGGCCTCCGCGACACATGTTCCCGAACGCACCCTGACCGGACCTGGAGGAGATTGGTTATATAAAGATATTGAATTTTTTGAATATCAGGGGCAAAAACGAGCAGGCGAGCCACCTAATGGAAAGTAGTCATAGCTGCTAATTAATATTCGTGGAGACAGCTCTGGAGTGGGGCTGGCCTTTTAGAAAGGTGTGTGCTCTCTTCTTCAAGCATCCCAGGTCGTAATGCTTTGTAAAAGAAGGTAGAAGTGAT
>JADANM010005620.1:4507463-4519549 GCA_026213755.1 Eurema hecabe
CATAAGTGAACTGGAATCATTATATTGAAGAAACCTTTATAAATACTCTTTGAAAATGATAGAAGCTTATGAAAATCTAGAGTATACATAAAACTAATATTGGAGCTGTTGTAGTATTTATTTTAGTCAATAATCTAATCGGGAAAAATTCAGTTAAATGGTTATTTACATAATTAATGCGCGTGATTTATTATTGCTTATTTTAACCCTCAGTGTAAAAAGTATGTATTAGTACAAATAAATGTTTTCCATATGTCGACACACCACAATCACGGAACTGTGATGTTTCCTAGAGGAATGATAATATTTCCCCGGTATTGTACCTTGAAGCACATATTGCACAACTAGGAAGAGTTATAGGGGAATAACATAACATATAAAACCAACCACAAATTGAACACCTTCAACGGCAAAATTTGAATAAAAAACTACATATTTCTTATATAATATGTTTTGTCACTTACCTAATATTCATCAATGGTGTGAAAAACACAATATTTAATTAAAATACACCATATTAGAGTTGGTGAATCATATTGTTAACCTCAATTTGGTAATCAAACTTATAATAACAAATATATTATTAATTTGCTACTTATCAGTACCAAATCTATGCATTTCAATTCCTATCAAAAGAAAACCAATTCCAATGTATACTCAGCTAACAGACAGACAAATCTAACATAAAATCAAAAAGAAACACACCTGTGGGTACCACCACCTCGCACACGAGGGATACGAGCGACGGCACGACCGGTACCCCATGATTCAGCACTGGTTTGGTGACCTGAACGGCATTAGAAAAACATTCAATTAATATTATCCATAAGCAAAACAGAGGGTACATTTGGGATCTTTGGAATCATCTATATAAAGGGTGTCTCAATTTTTAAGGATACGGAATTAAAACTTATTATTTTTGATAACAGAACAATGTGTTAAAATAACGAACCATTTTTAAAAATACTGAACCGTTTTTTGTATTGCCATCATATAACAATGAACAATTAAGTAAATTTTGTCATGTGACAACATATTATGTGAAAGGTAACTTAAAAACAAATAACATTACATATAATCACTATGGACAAGAATAAATAAAGGTAGGGAGAAAAAAAATATGTAATAGTAAATATTATTGGAGGGAGTTGATATTTGATATTTGTCTTTGAAAAGAAATATTAGTCTAATTTATTCTAAGACTACCCATATTTTATGTGGAGTGTATATATTAAATGGATGTAGTATACACAATGCACCCATCGCTGTTATAGAACAGTTATGGAACGCCTAGCATATACAGTAATGTAGCACTATTCCGCAGTAACACTCAATGATATGTGACGATCAGCTGAATGTGGACATTTAGTGCAAAATTTGTCTTTTTATTGTTTACCTATGTATAAAACCTATGCAATGAAAATCTTGTTTGTCTTATTTAAAGGAAAATGCACAAACTAATTCTTGTTAAGATTTGTAAGACTTATTAAATTAACAATGCCTATTATTCAGTTATTTTAACAATATATAATTGTGTTAACATACAATTAAAATTTATATAGCAATAATATAAACATACCAGCCTCCTTGTTCACGGAGTAAGGCTGTCTGGCATTCTTGGACATGGAGACGTGGACATCGTTGACCAGGTCGGGCCTGATGGGGGCCTTAAACACGAACGGCAGAGGAAGGGATGCATCAGGCACCACTTCACTCTTCTCTGAATACACCGACACAAGTGGTCGGGCTACTGATAAACTCTGTAAGAAATTTGTTGAGTACGAAATTATAGTAAACATAACTTATCTATACTATTCTATTCTTGGTGAGATGTCAATGCCGTGTAAATGTGAGACAATTGAACTCAAGACAGTTTGAGTATCGTCAAAAATTATATCATATTTGGTACTGTTTATTATTACTTTTATTACATCACATATGTAAAATATTATAGATTACTATGATTATACACAATGTCTATTATAAAATATAAAACTATTTACTGATCATTTATATCAGAGCTGCAACAAGTTTATCCATAGATCTGATTAAATATATTGTAAATTGATATAATAATCTTGTGCATAGCGTACAGGACTGTGATATTAAAGCTGTATTCCATATGTCGACACACCACAATCACGGAACTGTGATGTTTCCTAAAGGAATGATAATATTTCCCCAGTATTGTACCTTGAAGCACATAGTGCACAACTAGGAAGAGTTATAGGGGAATAAGATAGTAAATAAGAAGCTTATGAGTTGATAAACAAACTAATATGAATATTTTGAAGTAAAAATAAGACCAATATTCGAATAGAGCCTAAAACTGTAAATTAAAAGTTCGAAACTATCAGTACGGACAGCAACCGATCACATAACCTCAAAACAAAAAAAACTTGATAGTATTACGTTTTCGTAACGATTAAATAGAAAAATACAACAATTTTCAATGAATACCACGAACATGAACTATTGAAAAATGCGCTGTCTGTCTGTATCCGGCATTGTATTCGATACTTCCTATAACCACAACAATTATTGTATCACACCTATTTACACAGTGGAAACCTTCCAGTTTAAAGAAATAATCAAAATATGCACGTTATGCAAACTCTGAACTCATAAGCAACTTACTTATTTAACGCTAATCATGATGATTCTGAATTTGAGTAGTTATTTCATCAAGCACGTGGAATCCACACTGCGACATTAAAACTTTTAAAAATCACTTTTCACTGCCTATTTTCGATCACAAATTAATGATTAATCTTAACCCAGCACAATAATTGTAACATAACTTACCATTTCGCTATTTTAGCGAAGCTATTTCTCCAAAAAACACTATAGGCGGCGGTAAAGACCATCCGCCATGCCACGGAGAAATAAAAAGACCGGAAGAATCAAATTGTCTGACACTACTTAATGCCAATTGCCATTTATAAAAATGATTTAAAAGATTTGACTTCCTGTTTATATTAAAATATTGCTTATCGATATCTTTAACTTATTTTGAAATCCTTAAATATTGCACTTTTATAAAATTTAAAAGACTAAATAAAATGTGGTATATCATGTGAGTAATCATGACGATATTATTAATTAATTAATTTATAATTAACACGCTTACATACAAATTAGGTTTATTAATTAAACACGTAGGTAATGTTACACTACTTTAATAATAAATGTATACCTTGTAAATCTGCAATCAAATAAAATTTCTATATACTTTTGTAACCCTAAATTCACTACCTATGCCTTTTGTCAGTTTAGAAAGTAATGTACAAGTTTTGACAATAAACGCTGATTTAATAAAATAAATTTGAAGAGGTATTTTAAATGTATAATTTTGAACAACATCGAGGTAGAATGATAAATAAATATCAAACTATTTTATATAAATTATAGCAAGAATGAATAACAAATCAGCCGGGAATCCCAATGATATTCCTGTTACATCACATGATAATCAAATAAATCAAGATTGTGATGATGCTTCTGTGATATCTAAGGAATTTGTTACGAATACATTCGATTTTACGACTTCTACAGAACCGGATCAAGCAATGTCATCTAATACACCGCACAAAGATGACAGTGTTTCTTGTAAGCCAGTTAAAGCTATGCCATTATTAATATTTAGCCGACCTACTTCTGTAATTATGGACCCTCCTTTGACGCAATCTATAAAATTACCTTCGCCGTTATCGCACATTTCAGTTCCTGGTCAACCACAAACATTATTTCTTTTGGCACTTTCAAAATTAAATGAAAGCTCAATAAGCTTAGCCATGGCCAAGAACTTACGGTTAAGTAGCTTGATGAACAACCCGATTAAGATAAATTTGCCGGAACCTTCGACTCCTGATTCTTTGACCAGTGCTCCACCGTCGTATTCGTTTGTTTTACGCCAAATGACGGCGAGGAGAAGACCAAGACTCATGGGAACCTTTATTCCTTCCCCATCGTTTGTTCAACATACTCCACCGCCAAATTATGCTGCTGCCTTTGATATATACGTTGATAATTCGGTACCTCCCCCTACTACTAGAGTTTATAACTTTGGTTTCACACCTATGCCTGTTATCTGCCCTGAATGTGGATTTACGGGAATGACAATGGTAAGGACCAAAGTGACTTTATGCACCCATCTATGTGCTTTCGCGTTGTGCCTTTTTTGTTGTTGGTTGTGTGCTCCCCTTCCATATGTGCTACGTTCTTGCAAAGAAGTATATCATTATTGCAGAAACTGTCGTAACTATTTAGGAATGTATTGTCCATCTAACCCAGATCACAATTATTCGTGAATAATAATAATAAAAACTTGTCTATAAAAAAATAAAACTATCGTTGAAACATGAAAGTTTTGTTTTTTATTTATATTTTTATACAATTTTGGATTTCTGAACGATTCGGAAGGGTTGCTAACAATAAAAATAAGATGTTATGAAATTGTACATAATAAAACAAAATCCAATGTAGATATACCGAAATAGAGATTAAAATTTTAATTTCTTTCAATATCGGGCATAATAGAAGCATTTAACGTCGTTTTAAAATAATTTATTAGGTTATAAGGACTGAAAGGTCGAATAGGAATACAATGTGATTTAACTTAACGCGCGTTCTAAAATTTTTATTTTTACCTTTCAGTTACATATATTTTTTAATCAAAAAGTATTTATAATTGTACAAAATTTGTTTGAAACAATCAATTGCACTTAAATAACTTTAATAATAGTAGAATCCAATTCTGCATAGCTGAGAAAATAAATATTTATTTTAAATAAAATTGATCGCATTGGCTGTCAGTGTTGCTACGAGCGCCACCTGGTGGCAAAATGTCGTTTTTGTAAAATTAGAAGTCACAGCCTTCCGCGAGTTCCGTGTGTATTGCGGAAAATACCCTTTTTGGGCGTCCGACCACATGTGTGAATTGTGAACAAAATATGGTTCTTTTGTGATTTTCAGTTGAAAAAGACCAATTTTTTGGTGTTTCATACGTCGTTTCGATAGATAAAGTGCACTCGAGTCGTGTAGTACTCAAGAAAATTGGAACAAGACGACGGAAGTGAATTTTTTCGATGTAAATACGGTCGGTCCAGGGTCAATCTGGTGTGCATTGCGAACTGTGCGCATTTATTATTTTAGTGACCGGGTTTCTATTGGCTCAATACAATAGTCGATCGGGCGAGCGTATCGCATTATCGGGAAAGTTCTTCATATTGTGGGTCCGGTCCGAAGCATGGCGTATTGAGAGGCATGGCGCCGCGCTCGTGATCGGAGGTCGGCGCGGAGCGCGCGCCTGCACTTACATAACGTAGCGGTGGTATGGCCACACGAGTGTCGGTCGAGGGAACGGGGCCCTCGTACGCGTCAGTGCTAAATTTCGGTGGTGTTGAAAGTAATAAAGAAAACATTGAGTCCACGGAGAGCGTGGTGGAAGCTCCTCCTCGCCTTGATGACGAGGAGGAGGAAGGGTTCGTGCCAGTGATATCGCATGCTCGAAGGCCGGGCAAGAGTCGTAGAGAACGCGAGCGCAGAGCTCCTCCGAGGCCTCACAAGACGCCGCAGGCCGCTGCACACACTGACCAGCAGCCTGCCTTAGACCCTCAACAGCAACAGCAACAGCAGCAATCAACAGAACCTCAGCCCAAGAAGTTCGTAGAAGCGCCTATACCCAAAGTCAATCCTTGGCAGGTGAGTGCAATACAATTCTTTTACTTATACATCCCTATATGACATGATTACATGTGACATCATATTATGAAATCCCATTCTATATGTGTGATAATATGATTATCAAGTACTGCAGAAAATGTTAAATATTCTAATTTATATAATGTCTCAAGAAGTTTTGATATCTTACACAATATAACCTTCAAATTGTTTCCTGCTGATATTGCCTAATAGGTGTGAATATTTGTGCTATAGAAGTAGGTTATACTTGAGTAACTTGAGTTATTTGAAGATAAATATCTAATTAATCATTTTAGTTGGTTAATTTTGATTGCAACTTGGTCTAATCATAAGTAAATGAAAAGCATACTTTAATGATTTATATATGTGTATATTTAAAACAACATAACAAGAATATGTACAAATAAAACTTTAAATTGATATTGAAATATTTATATTTTTGTCTTTAATAAAAAAGTAGTTATTATGCTGTGGTTTTGTATGCATACATCGGCTTCCAATTTTTAAAGTAAAACTATTAATGGAACCAAAATATAACACAACAAAAATTCTTATAATATGTTATATTTTTATACATTATACATATGTATGTTCTGAAAATATTTTCAGAATATTAAGAGCATAGAATTATTTTAAATGAAGAATAGCACATAGATATACTTAAATAATAGATTTGAATTACATAGTAATGTGTATGCATGTGTCATAATATTATCCAACATTAAAAGAAAACAGCAGCATGTTTTCCCAGGCAGAGAGAACTTGTTAAATAAAAATATATTCATATTTTTATTGCATAAAAAATACTAGGATATCTACTGAAGTGTAGTTTTTTTGTAGTTATAATAATGATATTTTTTGTGTACAACACATGTAGTACAACTAATGATTTGATGAGAATGTATTTCCTAAGGTACAAAGCTTGAAATTCTCTATCTAAATATAGAAGTAGTATTAAGTTCAAGCTTTACTGAAATTATCACATGAAATGGAAGAGTTGCATTTTACTGACATATATCTGTATCTGAAGATATATACATAATTGTTTTCTCTATTTGCTAATAAACATGAATGTTTGAGAACATGTATATATATGTTCACAAATAGTTCACTCTTTCGTATGAAATCTGAATGGATGTGGTTGTTTTTTATGCAGTATGATTAGACCCATTATTAACACATAAGATACATTTTATCCTTTGAGTGATATATTAGGTGCTATTTGGTTATTTATGAATGTTATGCCATTGTATATGCAGGAGTGCATCTATATAATATTAAGACTTAACGTTAAATAAAGTCAGTATTATTATGAAAACTTGTTGAATTATAAACGGTAGTTTCGATTAATATTTCAAGGGTAGACAGAGATTTTTACGAAAACTCTTTGTATTTTTATATGAAGGGGGTATTATTGCTTGATAAACAGTATTATATGTTTAACTAAATAATAAAATAGTGTAACAGTGGCACACTGACAGCGTTTCGGCTATACAGGAAATAATACACAAAATATTAACATATTAATGTGAATTACATAATAGGCTATTTTGTGACGCTAAATGGTTAACGTTTTTCCTTTTGTGTAATTTATTCGACATACTTTTAATAAAGAAAAATGGGAATTCCTAATTGTTTCTTAGTTAACTCAGTTATTATTTTAATGATTATTAATTAATCTGATTTGATAAATATATCACAGATAATACTAATTATGATATAGTGAGGAAAACTACTTTAAAAATAGAAAGAAACTTATTGTTTTTTGACTAAATGGTTCAGAGTTATTAGCTCAAAACCTTATATTCATAAAAATATATGAAAAAAATACAGACAAATTAAGAATGTCCTCCTTTTTTTAAATTTGTTAAAAATGGGGCTATTTTATAAAAAAATGTAATGTCATAGAATTACTTCACAAAATAAATAAAAATATTAAATGAATCTAATTTTAGAAGATTTTTAAACAATTTGTAAATACTTTGGACATAGTAGTTTGAAGTTAATTAATTTGTCTTGGGTTTTTAAGATAAGCATAAATATACATTATTATTATTTAACCACTACATCAAATGCAAGTTATTAATTAGTTTGTTTAATTGAATATTAATGTCTTTGTTTTTGTTTATAAAAAATTGTAATTACACTTTTTCTTACGTCACTTTAGATGATGGATTTTTTTATTAAAGAGGGAAATGTAATATCAATTTATGGGTTAAATTATTCATTTTATGCATTCTTAAGGACTATGAATTTTGTATTTACGAGACCTTATATATTTTACCTATTATCCTTTTGCTTTTAAACCAGTCTCGTACATCGAGGAATATTCTTAAAGAGAATAATGTAAATTGGTTCATCTGTTATCGAGTTATGCGCTTACCAATACATTTTTAATTTTTACATTATAGATGAAAACAATTATCGGAATCTGGTTCCATCCATGAAAACACAGTTTCTATAATTTTTTTATTACTTACATAGTTTAAGACATTCTCAAATAATTAAGCTAATATTTTTGATTCGTAAAAGTATTTTCGATAATTGCTTAGTAGAAAGATAGTAGATGTTCATTTCTAATTTCCGCTGTGTCATGCCTATTTGCAGTTTTAGCATGATCACTGTTGATATAATACCAATTACATATTTCTTTATCTTATTTTTAGAAAAAATATCTTTCAGTAAAATATGTGTTTATGATTTCCTCTATTAGATAATCAGAACTTAATATATTGTAAAAGAATTCCACTTCCAAAATATCTACAATTAAGATACTGCTTTAAAAAATAGTAACTGGTATTTGGTGTTCTGTGGTTATATTTTTATTCTATATAATTATGATTTTACTAAATTAGTTATCAATTTCTCAAATAAAAAAAAAATATTTCTTACTTTAAACATGTAAGCATACATAGGGACAAATAAAAGAGAGCAATGTATGTATGTTATGTAGAAACTATGTTCTGAACCGATTTTTTTAATACCATAATTCATGTGTAACGATATGCAGCCCAGAAAAATTAAAATATATTCAATATTGACTATGATAAAGAGTATTAATTAAAAAGTTTGTCTGTCTATAAAACACATTTACTCTACACCAAATGATAGAATGTTTTATACTGCCTTATCATGTATTATAGATGCTAACCTTGACGTTTACATTCTACAGGCAATTTCGTAAGAACACTTTCAATCTTTATATTGTTATGATATGAATTTTGTAATGATATCTCAATCTTGAGGGTTTTGACTTTGATATGAGAACTTGCATAAGAGTGTTTGTTTGTTGCTATTAATGGTGATAGTTATTTATATCATGTATTATCTTAGGGACAATTGTTTTCTTTACTTACAATATGTAGACTGCCGTATTAACTGTGTATTTGATTTTATCTTGGCAGTACTATGAAAAATAGTGTCCGATGTGTTAATCAAGAGTCTATCTACATGACAAACTTCAGCCAAATCTATTCAGCAGTTTTTCCCGGTATGAGTAACAAACATCCATTCGTGATCTCGAACATTAGTTTTTGTAATACATAATATAATAATATACCTATACTAGTTCTATGCAAAAGACAAGAAAATTACATCAACAATATTAAATGTATTATGCAATTATTAATGAATGTTACCAATAGAATAAGGTGTATAATAAAATAGTTATATTCAAAGTAATACAAAGAATAGCTTATCATTTCGTGTGTTTTAGTATTTTACGACTAACCGCGTGAAGGGAGCGTTATTGATTACAGCGAATCGTGATTCAGGTGCATTAAACTATGCGATAAATTGCATAGTTAAATATATATTCATATCTATATTTAAAACCGTTCATACTTGGAACTGCTGATCGGATTAATATTTTCTACGGGAGATAGTTTTTGTAGACATAGAATAATAATACCTAGAGCAGCAATATGAGCACGCAAACTGGAGCCATTTCAAAGTAGACAATTTTGTCTAATTACATAGATCGTCGCCGCAGTGTTTGCAGCAAATTTGTCATTTTCGTAGATTTAATCTGCTGTTATCAGCAACATTATCGGTGTGCTTGTGTGCGTGTCATCGAGTATAAAAACGCGCTTTTTACACTCACATAGACAAAGTATTTGCTTCACTCACAGCTGACTGTTTATTAAGTGACTATTAGTCAATACATTATATGTATATGTCTGTAGGTATATATGACAAATAAATAGCCATTGCTGTAACGACTTAGTTAAAAGTATGCGAACAGAACTGCAGGATGCGGGTAGTCTATGAATCTATGATTATATTTACTATAAAGAGTATTTGATTATTAATTGTCTGTATTTGTGCAAAATGGAACCACTCGAAAAATTTTCTTTTTTGGGTTCATTCAAGAATTCTTATCTAAATATGGCCTATTTTCTTATACCAAAAAGAATCACATAATTTTTTCATTCCAATGACCATAGATGAATGAATGACCATACTTAGATAAGAATTCTTGAATGAACCCAAAAAAGAAAATTTTTCGAGTGGTTCCATTTTGCATAAATATGGACGATTGATTGTTAGGGAGAAACATTGTTTTTATTCTTTTATTTTTTTTATTCCAAGAAGTGGTGAGATGAGCTGGACGCCCTCCTGATGGTAAGAGAAACGCCAGCCCATAACCAATATAGTGCTACCCAGAACTTTGCTCCGGGCAGGGGTGCACTACATTGACGCTCCCCACTTTGAGTCATAAGTTGTTAAGACTCATCAGCCCAGTAATCTCGCTGGCTACAGTGCCCTTCAGACCGGAGCACAGTGACATTTTCACATCACTGTTCAGGCGGTAGAATGTCTGGCACTGTGGGGGTACCCACCCAGTAGGTCTCCTGCGAAAGAGACCTACCCCCGGTAACATTTCTGCCCAATTCAAAATCCTTTTCTCTTGCTTACCCTTTCACTTATACCAGATTGAGAGCTTTCACAATATCTCAACTTTAATGTTAATTACAAGGTGGGTAATTACATATCAATTAAATGTTACGAAAACATTCTTAAACATAAAACTTCTTTTATCTTAATGAAACCAGATTGTATGGACTTAATTGGTTGTCTCCCGTGTAATTAGGCAAAATAATAACAGAATATTAGTTAGCCTTAAAATAATTTTTAACAAAAATAATCAGACTTTTTTTAAAAAGATTTGCGTCGCACAAAGTAATACGTTTTTTCATTTAGTAAATATAGAAATTATTTAATAGTTATCTCATAATTATGA
This sequence comes from Eurema hecabe, assembly GCA_026213755.1. Taxonomy (NCBI): domain Eukaryota; kingdom Metazoa; phylum Arthropoda; class Insecta; order Lepidoptera; family Pieridae; genus Terias; species Terias hecabe. Next base: position 4,518,409 of record JADANM010005620.1, read on the forward strand.
ATTTGAAGTCTGTACCAAGTTGAATTACTCTCCTTTTTTGAATTCTGTTAAAAACAAAGTTGGTTTCGTATGTCTGTCCCTATGTATGCTTAAATCTTTAAAACTTTCATTCATGCGGTTTTATTTTATCAGATAGAGTGATTCTAGAAGTAGGTTTTATATGTATTATAATACATGCATAAATGCAGTAAAGCTGCGGGGCATTGCTAGTATAATCATATATTTTCCTCTAGATCTATTTATACAACGATAGTATAACTATAAATATAATTATACAAAACAATGTGACTTGTAATATTTATATTGCAATGTTAGTAGATTTACCTGCAAATATTGCGCTTATCCGTTAATCTTATGAGATTATTGCTATATTGTGTCATGTTACAATGTTGCGGTACTAGGCATATTGAATCTATCCTAATCCTAACTAATATTTGTTTATTTTGTATGTTTTGTCCTGACTTGGTTGCCTGGAAGAGATCACTCTTAAGTGATAAGGCCGCCAGTTACTACAATGTTTCCTATTTTATAAGGTTTATATTGTTATGTGTAACGAAGTGTTATAAATAAATAAAAAATAAAAATAAATAATATTTTATAATGCGAAAGCAACTCCGTCGGTCTGTCTGTCTGTTACGCTTTCACTCTAAAACTACTGAACCGATTGTAAATTGTAATTATATTTTGGTACACAGACGGGCTGGAGCCTATTTTTATAAGTATGCAACCGATAATCATGGGTTTTTTGATATTCAAGAGGAAGGTTAAGGCTAGGTATATGTATAATAATGTATGTGTGTACATAATATATGCAAGCGAAGCTGGAGCTGGTCGCTAGTACATTATAATTATGACGATAATATCGATAAATTTGCGGCGAAATCGGGGGACGAAACTAGTTTTGTGTGTTAACATGTATCAAAGTTCATGTTACTCCTTATTGTTATTAATATATAACTGTCTGAGGTCAATGATAATAGGAAGTAAAATTGTAGAGGCAGAGTTTTTTTATTTGGTCAGCTGTGGTACGCAGTAGGTTTTTGTTAACTCATTAATGTCTATCTGGACGCCCTCCTGATGGTAAGAGAAATGCCATATTATATTATATTATATTATATTATATTATATTATATTATATTAT
>JADANM010005620.1:4519559-4558341 GCA_026213755.1 Eurema hecabe
ATATTATATTATATTATATTATATTATATTATATTATATTATATTATATTATATTATATTATATTTAATATATAGTATCATTGAGGCACATGTTGTATGTAGGTAGTAGTGTCCCGCGGTTTAACAACTGTAGTTTGCCTAATAGTTAAAATGCAGGGATAAAAGTATCCCATGTGTTAAATCAGGGTTTAATCTAACTGCATATTGAATTTCAGTTAAATTTTTTAGGTTGCGTCTAAGTAACAAATTTCATACTATAAACGACGATACAATAGAATTTGCTTTTGACTAGCTCTTGTCTCCTATTTCGTTTGTTTTTATATTTATCACTAGCCCCACCTACCTTGCTCTTGAATAGATAGAGTTCTATTAAAAAAAGCGCATCAGAATTCGTTAAAGATCTAAGAATACACAGAAGATATAGACAGACGCGAAAAGCGATGTTATACTAACTAATACTTTTTATTGTTTATTATAGTAATAATAATTCTTTTTGTATGATAGATTTGGGTTTATGAATGTAAATTGTCTATATTCTTCAATGCCATTATGTGCTTAGTGATGCGAGCAGAACGCGGGGCGCGGCTTGTATATCTGTAATTCTTTGTATGGAACGTATTGATTTGATTTTTTTCAATTGATTATGATTTAATAAACAATATAGAGTATTACTATATGTGTCCGCGGTTTTACCCGCGTAAATTCCGTTCCCGGGGCAATACCGGGATAAATAGTATCCTATGTGTTAATCAAGGATCTAATCTACCCGCTTGCTAAATATCAGCCAAATTCGTTTAGCAGTTTCTGCGTGAAAGAGTAACAAACTTCCGAACATCCATACTCATGAACTTTCATAATTTAATAGTCGATAGTATTGGAGTGTTGATCGTTAAGGCGTACAATTTAATAACATTAGTTTAATGAAAAGATTATCTTGAAATTTGTTAATTAGTACAAAGAAAGAAGTCCGAAAGAGAAATCGGCCGGCGACGAATAATCACCGATCAACTCGCTTTAATTAAAGTTTGCTCGCTCGGTGACTTAATATCGAACAGTCATAGGCTAAGTTAATATAGTAGGTTATTTTTATAATATAATTTGTTCTAACTAGCCGTGCGTCTATTATTATTAATGATCAATCCTGTCACGATGTAATTGAAACCGCGCTAAGCGCTAGTATAAAGAACTACGTATTTGAACACTTAAATCGTCATGGTATTATAGTACGCGTCACGAATCTTTGGCGCTGAACGAAACCTGCGCAGAAGTCAAAAATAAGGTATCGAGGTAGCGGCGCGGCGCGCGGGGCGCGTGATCGTCGTGCGCGAACGTTGATTGGTTGTCCCAGTCGTGTTGTCTTTCTCGCACCAATACGACAATTACGAGCGCGATTCTACCGATGCGCAGCTATGCTCGTCAATCGCTACATATAAATGACGCGTATTTACCACGGGTTCGGAAGGCAGTTTCTACGGAGAAGAAACGGCAAGACTCTGATAGTCGCTCTTTTAAAATTAAAAGGTACAATAGTAATTAATATAGATCATATAACATAGTAACATAGAACAACAATTGCAATATTCATAGCTAAAAAGGGTCACAGTCCAGCGAGTGTAAAGAAACAATATTACAAACGTTTTTGTCTTCAATATATTCCTTATAGTTCAAGAAAAAAGAGCTTTAAATACGAATTTCCAAATAAAAACTTGATTTTTTTATAAAGCCACCACTAGCCACCCTATCTCGATTAATTTTGATTTTAGCATTAAATTATGATATAAAATATCCATCAAAATGATGATGTAAAATTTAATGTTCTACAACTTTCATAAAAAGTATTTTTTCTAGTACTTTCTGTTTCCCTAAAATTAAAAAAAAACGAAACGTTTTTTTTATCACAAGTACTCGTGGATGCATTAAAAAAGGCTTTCACTATTCGTTTACGGATCTTTCAAACTACATTATATCAAAAATTCAAGATTTTATTGGAAATTCATTTTAAAGCTCTATTTTCTTGGACTATTAAGAAATTTAAGATCAACCTTTTCTTACACTTGGTTAAATAGCAAGCGAATGTTAAAATTTATTTATTTATTAACTTTAAATTCTTTAACAAAAATTCACTGTACATAGTAAAATTATGACATCGTTTACAATAGTTTATGATTTTTTTTATAAAAGGACGCGTTCTACATATTTGTTCAGACAGCATATTACATTAAAATTACTTAGTTAAATACACAAATTAAATAATTATTAAGAATATACTATAATACATATGTTATCTTTAGAGGTAACGTAGCGGTGTGATTTACTGAGTATAACCTCTAAAGTTACCACGTGGTTCGATGTAGGTCATTCGTGGGCTTTTGAACTTGTGTTCGCTACATGAGAACTGTGATCGATGAGCGAAGAACGGTGAACGAATACAATTGTGAATTGAATTCATTAGATCGTTATATAGTACTAGCTGACCCGTGCCCACTTCGTTGGGCATAATGTTAACAATCCTTTTTTTATATAGCCTATGACACTCGGCTTTATGTTGGTGAAAGAATTTTTAAAATCGGTTCAGTAGATCCCACACCCCTTACAATTTAACAAACACACAAACTTTACTTCTTTATAATATTAGTATCGATAAAACAAAGTCGCTTTCTTATCCCTATATATGCTTAGATCTTTATAAATACGGAAACTATTTTCATCAGAAAGTGATACAAGGGGGTAGGTTTATGTGTATAATAAATTTATAAATGCAAGTAGAACCGCGGGGCGTGGATAGTTAAAGATAAAATAATCTTAAAGGAAAATAAAGCGAATCGGAACGTTTAAATAAAAAGCTAAAAATAAATTTGCTTTGCACAAAGTAATACGTACGTACCTATTTAAATTAAGTAAATGCTACAACAATATTACTACTTGTACAATATCGAATTAACCAAATAAACAGTTATTGTTTTACTTGGCAAAACATAAAAAATAATAATTAATAAATAAATATTTTCAGGACATTAATATACAGCGCCATCTAGTTCCAAGCTAAGCCGAAGCTTGTGTTATGGCAACTAGATAACGGAATAAATTACATATACATACTTTTCTTTTGTAAATACATACATACAATACATAGCAACACCCAGACCCCAGGAAAATACCAAGCGGTCGTAAAAAAAAAGCATCAAAAATCGTAAAGAATATTTGTTAAATATTATAATGTTATGATGGTTAAGGTTAACTGATAAGCGACATTCGGTCAAAGGTTTTGAACCCTGTAAGAGTTAAGGTGAGGTTTAAAAATTCTAGAAAATCCTTTTTGGATTTTATTTTTATATAATAGATTACATAGTATTAAAAGTCATTTTCTTCTGTATGTCCCTATGTATGCTTAAATAGTTAAAAATAAGCAACCGATTTTTTTGCGGTTTTTTTATTAGATAAAGCGATTCAAGATAAAGGAAAACCGTAGAGCGCCGCGAGTTATATGATAAAGCACAATCATCTTTCGCTGACGTGGTTAATATGACAAATACACTCCACGTGTCGGCCACGTCAAAATATACGTACAATTAGGTAATGCGATTGTAGCCAGGTAATCGGCGGATTAGTTTTTATAAAGTTTTTTTTATACGATAAGGAGACAGTGGCATTGGGTAATGTTACGTTGGTTGATTTTGCATAATCGATTTAATTGTTAACTAGCGCCCCGGCTTTTCTCGCTTGTATTGCATAATACATGCATATGTATTATACATATGAACCTTTCTATTGAACCACTCTATTTATAAAAAAAAATTGCAAGAGAGTTTTAAAGATTTCAGCATATATAGGGACATAGGGTCAAAGAAAGCGACTTTGTTTTAAACTATGTAGTGACTGTCACTGTATCTATATGTATTATTTATTTATATTTTTTGTATCTATTTTCTCGTATTTCTATAATCTCGAATACAGTATCACACTTGTCACTTAAATGTATCATCCAAGCAAAGATCACATTATATAATTATTTTAGATTCTATTAAACAATATTTTAACATTGTCGCACAATTATCGACTTTTAAATAAAATAAAATATATATGTACGCAAAACTTAACGAATGTATGATAATTTGGTGAGTTTGTTACATCGTGTTATCGCGTCTACAAGGTCGTGTGACGCGCGTCTACAGATATCTCTATTGTGGGTTACTGTGTCTCCGGGGCAAGATGAAGACGAGAGAAATATAAGGATACATCGTGTGACTCAAAGTGGGGAGCGTCGGTGTAGTGCACCCCTGCCCGGAGCAAAGTTCTGGGTTTAGTAACTACATTGGTTATGGGCTGGCGTTTCTCTTACCATCAGGAGGGCGGCCAGCTCTAACCACTTAATTGAATAAAAAGAAAAGCAAGCTCCCCTGTCCGGAGTTTGGCCTTAAAGCAAAGTTCCGGGTAGCACTGCATTGGTTATGGGCTGACGTTTTTCTTATCATCAGGAGTGATTCCAGCGCGTCTCACCACTTCATAGTATAGAGAAAATGAATGAACGAATACGTCGAAATTACTGCACGGAAGAGATGATTCTACAAAGTGGACTTGGGCATGTATTGTGAAGTAAAAACTTCTATCGATTTATATGATTGGTCGCAGGTTTCCGGTTCTAATAATCATCAAAATTGTTCTTCTTTTTTCTTAGTGACAGTGCTGCGTTACCACAATTTTGCCAATATCTAGTTGTGACTTGTGAGTAAATAAAATAAGGTTCAGGGTCGATGTTTGATTGTGGCCATCACAAAAACGTTCTTCCAATACCACAGCAAAACCTCAATCAATTTTCTTTAACCATTCGGACGAAAATATACTGTCGAGATGAGAACCTGTCTTTTTTTTAAAGTCGTCTGAAAACAGAACCGTTAATATTCTGTAGTAACATAAATAACTATGTATGTTTGTTTACGTTAATAAATCATTTCTGGCAAGAAAATTTTCATGACAAAGTATTTTATTTTTAATACTACAAGCTCATTGCGCTGATGTTGCCAGAAAAAAATGTTACTATATTTTGTACGAGATATAAACCCTTCCGCTACGTCACATGTAAAATATAATCTATAACATAAAAATTAGTCTCCAAATGTGATGCAAAGTGCATAACTAGATAACAGCTGAACCGATTTCGATATTTTTTTTTATAAAGTACGAGGATGGTTTTTAAGCAGAGATAAAAGGGTAAGTGAACGAGGTCGCGTCAGACAAGCTAGTAAAGTAATAATAATAATGACGATTTAAAAAATGCTATAAGTATATTTATATGCGTTTTAATAATAATCGTGTCATATTGTATGCTTATGTAAGTGAAAAAATTCAATAACTATCTAATCCAGATACGTTTTATGGTATACTTTTCAATAGGGGTGTTAATATTAAATACGTACATATATTTTATATAATTATATAGTATAAAACAACATTGCTTTCTTCTGTCTATCCCTATCAATGCTTAAATCATTAAACTGTTCTTTTTATTAATTTGAGCGATTTAAGAAGAAGGTATATGTGTATAATATATGCATTAAGGCGAGTAAAACCGCGTGGCGCGGGTTGTAAACATAGCAATGTTAATATTTTAAATACGGCTATAGACTTGTCTCGCTTTAATAGTACATCTACATTGGGGGCAAACGAGCAGGCGAGCCACCTGATGGAAAGTGGTCTTCGCCGCCCATCAACACTCGCGTAGCTTGACAGCTCCGGATTGAGTTGCCAGCATATTAATAAAGTAATTGGTATTTTATATAAAAGTATTAAAATATATTCGCTTTTTTTTAAAGTATCATTCTGATACCTCCAACTATATTTGTACAAATTATGTTGTGTGTTATGTGAAGACGTAACGTTACCTATTTCCACATCTATATCTATACTAATATATAAAGCTGAAGAGTTTGTTTGTTTGAACGCGCTAATCTCAGGATCTACTGGTTCGAATTGAAAAATTCTTTTTTTATTGAATTGACCATTTATCGAGGAAGGCTTTAGGCTACGTAACATCACGCTGCGACTAATAGGAGCGAAGATATAATGGAAAATATGAAAAAAAACGGGGAAAATTATACATCTTTGAGGGCTTCCTTCGCGTGCGCTGCGAAAACGGTTCAATATACAAAAATAATATGTATGAAATAATTATTCCTCTTTAAATGATCTAAAAAAAAGTCCGCGACAATATATGTCTATCTTCTATGATTGACTTACTATAACATAATAATAGAAATAGATCCGATGGGGACGAAGTCGCGAGCAACAGCTAGATTCTGATATCAGAAAGGATTAGTAGGTTATATTTTGTGCGATTTAGCGAAACGTGTAGCTTAACCGTTCTCCTACAATCCTATAATACTAATATTATAAATTTGAAAGGTGAGAATGCATTTAGTTGAAATTTGTTATGTAGATAGGTGATACCCAGGATTAACACATAGGGTACTTTACATCCCGGTTTTGCCCCGGGAAAGGGAATTACGCGGGTAAAACCGCGCGGCACGGCTAGTTATAATTAAACTAACGAGCATGTAAAACAGAGCACGGTGCGGGCTATTTAAGAATCACTGTCGACATAACATTGACGTGACGCAGTTGTTTCACGAAATGCTATGACGTAGTGCTTGCGACCTTGCCGCATGGACGTACGAGTTTATAGTAATTACTATTAGTAGGTAAGAAGGAAAGAAATAAATAGAGAAAGAAACGTTTATTGCAGAGTATAGAGATTATAAAACTATTCAAATTCAAATATAGCTTTTTTCAACTAGGATGATTAAAGTTACACTGGAATCGTTTTTCAATTACATTTTTATTCCGCATTATGTGAAATAATGCTTAACGTTGAATGTATTATATAAATCTTTCGTCATTTATATATCCAGAACTCTGAAAAGTACTAAGTAGTGCTTTCGCTGGATGCGTGTAATTACATGTTGAAGTGCCAGAAAATAAACAATTTTTTTTTATTTGACATTGATGGAAATGTCGCACAATGCTCTGAAATTGAAAAACTATGTACCTACCAGCGGTTCTACTGTCATGAACTATTTTAAAATATTTCATTACTTCGCTGGGCTGGTTAATTAGGATAAATATCCTTTTCGGTTTTTTATATAGCCTATGACACTCAGCAATAATGTAGCTTTCTATTGGTGAAGGAAGTTGTTTAAATCGGTTAAGTAGATCTCGAGATTACCCCTTACAATTTAACAAACACACCAACTTTAGGTACTTCTTTATAATATTAGTATAGATTCCTGAAAGTATGTAAAAATTTTTGACAGCCATTATCTTTTGTATATATTTTATATATTGATATAATCCTGTATTTCCTTTAATGTAACATACATAGTTTTGAATACACATTCTTTTATTTGAGGGGAGACTAACGCATCGACGGGATAAACATTAAACTTTTTTCTTTATTCTATAAAGTGGTGAGACGAGCTGTACGCCCTCCTGATGGTAAGAGAAACGCCAGCCCATAACCAATGCAGTGCTACCCGGAACTGCTCCGGGCAGGGATGAACTACACAGACGCTCCCCACTACTTAATTTGACAGCTACGAAATTCAAGAGCATAATGGCGAATATCTATACAAACTTTATTTTCTATTTCCACTTATTCAAACTTCTTTCGCAATAAAAAGTAGCCTATGTTCATCCCGTAGTTATCTTTATTACTTTTTCGTATTTAGTAAGAATCTGTGCCGTACTTTTGGACTATATTCAATTCAAACGAATAATCAAATCTTTTCTCTATATAGATGCATGTTCAAATGGTGGTATCCAGCCATTATCTGCCATAGCTAGTCGGCTTCTTTCTTTCTTCCAAGGGTGTAGGTCAGTTCTGGTGAGTCTGGAGTGGTGCCAGGCTGCATTTGTCATGGCCTGTCATATGTATGCAACCGTGTGATTTGATATTGAGCCGCGCAGAGGGCGCCGGGGTCAATGGCTGTACGTTGATGGAGATGTATACGAAATTACATATTATATACGACGGTAGATGTAATGTTAAAATCGTACGAGTAATTGTATGAGATTTTTTTTACGGTTGGTCTAGGATTCGGCGATCAAACAAACCTTAAAATCTGGCCTTTTTAAAATATTAGTGTAGAAAGCTTGCGCTTAGCCGTGAAAAGATAATAAGGTTCTTGCGTGGAGCAAGTGTTTAAGCAAAACCTCGCAGTTAAACTTTTTCGATTTTTATATAAAAACTAGCTGTGCTCCGCATCTCTTGAATCACTCTCTCTCGTCTGAAAAAAACGGCTTGCAGAGTTTTAAAGATTTAAGAGACCTTAAAACGTATCATACCATGGCCGTGCTATGAACGTATCAGACACGTCAAGCAACACGCTACGCTCTACGACGCCCACTCGAGCGTATCAAAGTCGTATGTATCGACAACACTTGCCGGTCCGTGCATGGCACGCGACGGTGCTAACGGAACGGGCTAGTGGGAATGTTCCCATACTTTTTAATACAGAGAATATTTTTTGTCTGACACGTTCATAGTACTGTCATAGTATGATACTGTGTAGTGGGCAGAGACCTTTAAGCATACATAGGGACAGACAAGAAAGCGACTTTGATTTATACTATGTAATGATAATCACCAAAGCACAAAACAAAAAACTAGAAACCTGTCAAACAGCAATGGAAAGAAGTATTTTAAGTCTAAGAAAATCAGATAAAATAAGGAATCTAACTAACAAAAAGGATTAGAAAACTAAAATGGAAATGGGCTGGTCATACATTAAGGGGTATTAATAAGTGGAGCAAACAAGTCTTACACTGGTATCCAAGACAATGCCGAAGAAATCGAGGCAGACAGGTACGAAGATGGGAAGACGAACTCAAAACTACGGCCGGGAAGTTCTGGAGCAGATTAGCGACCAACCGCACAGATTGGAGAGAAATGGAGGAGGCCTTTGCCAATATTGGCAAACAGACCACATTGTCGGTGTCAAACAAATAAAATATATTGTAAATAATATTGTAATTGTTGTTGTCTGAATAAAGGCTTGTATTATTATTATTATTATTATTATGTAATGATAATGATTATAAATATCACCGTACGTTCATCACGTATTAAGTTACGGGGCAGTCAGGGGGTTACCCGGTTCAAAATAATGAGCAGCGCTAGTGTCACGGTAACGCTGGTCATTATTAATGTTTCAGTGTATTGTAGTGGTTATATGAATATAAATAATTGCTGTTTTGATTACTGTGTTCGCTTCGAGTTCGTAGTTCGTTTGTTAATAATAATAATAATATTTCAGGACATTTATACACAGCGCCATATAGTACCAAGCTAAGCAGAAGCTTGTGTTATAGCAACTAGATAACGAAATAAATTACATACACATACTTTTCTTTTGTAAATACATACATACATTACATAGCAACACCCAGACCCCCAGAAAAATACAAGTGTAAATTAGAAATATATTTTTCCGGTGTGAGGATCGAACCCACGACTCTTTGAGCAGAAAGCAGTTGTGCTACTACTGCGCCAAGCGATCGTTAATAAAATAAATACATGAAGATTAATAGTAATAAATGGATTGTAGGAAAACCACTCTTTTTTCCTTAAATAAATGATACATGAAACTTTACAATTAGATATTGATAAGGTATACTATCATAAGTGCGATTCAGAACTCAGCTCATTAGTAGCGGTCGCTACAGGCATGCTGTCAGCGTTTTCCAATTTCAGAGCATAGTGCGACATGTCGTTTAATGTCAAATTAAAGAAAAACATTTGGTAATTTTCTGTCACTGCACATGTAATTGCACTCATCAAGCGAAAGCACTACTTAGTACTTTTGAGAGTGCTCGATATATGAATAGAAAGATGTTGTTAGAATATTCAACGTTAATAAGCATTATGCCGAATAATGCGCACTAGTGCTATAATTGGAAAACGATACGATTTCGGGTATTATTCTCCCATTCTTCTGTGAGAGCTATCTTCTATCTGATTCGATAAATCTGCGCACATCGATCTGCAGTTTTACCGTTACGAAATGGCATAGGTGTGTAGCCGGTGTAAGGGCACGCTACGGGTGACTGTTATTATTGTTGTGTTTCATCATCGATCAGCTGAAGCCCGCTAACATTGGAGCAGCGCCAGATATTATTTATACACGGACCACTCGACATTTCGGGACATTTTTTTTTTGGGTAGCTTTATTTTTGAGGGTAGGTAGCAAACGGCTTTGTATAGCGACTTAGTCTTCATTAGGTTCTAGAGATAGGACATTTTAAAACATTTTGATTTTCTAATTGTTTTGAGGGTAGTCTCGTTTTGTCATTATTTTTTATAAGCTGTGTCTCCCTTGATCCAAGTTCCTAAACGTATCGTCCTAGTACTCATAAATGTAGTATTATGTTTCGATTTTTATATTTACACTAGCGACCTGCCTCGGCTTCGCTCGCATATATTTTATATGTACTATACATGTCCTCTTGAATGGTAATTTAAGAGGCAGGATAGATAATCTATTAAAAAAACCGTCTCAAAATCTATTGCGTAATTTTATAGATTTAAACATACATAGCAATATTGGGACAGAAAAGGCGTCCTTCTTTTGTACTATTTATTATTGTGACAAGTCATTCAATAAAAAATGTATAGTACATTATCTATTTGTGAAGGCTCCGAAATTTTTCCGCACCTCTAACGCAGAAAGTGTAGCGGCAATCATACCAGTCCCACCTCGGCGTGGCTTGGCAACATCCCGTCAATTACCACTGGCCGAGAGCCAAGCATTTCGTCTGTCACACTTGATTAACATTTACTTCTTTTTATGGTCGACAACTTATTTCGGTTCTTAAACGTTGGTCGAGGTAGGTGAGTACAAAGATTGGTTCACTGTTAAAGCTTATGAAAGCTAGCTTATTCCTTTCCCATTGCTAGAGCCATGTCAAAACTTAAAAGGGACTTGAGGGGATGAAGGTATAATAGGGGAGAAAGTAGTCTTAGTCGAACAACGAAGCCATAATGGTTTGGATGTGGATTTTTATTATTTTCGATACAGTTTTTGAGCAACTTTGAATTGATATAAAAACTTTTTCATTTCTGTTTCGATAACATTCCGATAAACTGATGTGCGATCCGATTCTTTATTAGAGTATATTAAGTGTCATAGCTCGGGCAGCAGTGTCAAAAATTTTCGATATTGACGACGATTGCATTCGGAATAGCTGCTTAGCTCTCAAATAAAAATCATAAGTGCTACTCAAAAAATATATTAATAGCGGTCGGTACATACTTATTACTTGAAGATGGTACTGAGAGGATGTTACCATTCTATTCAGTCAACTATTGGTTGATGTGCAATACTCATGGGGTGAAATATTTTAATTAAATGTTAAAAGCGAATTAAATAAAAGTAAAATCGTTTCGCTCGTAAAAGCGATAATATCGAGTAGGTAGCAACTGAATTAAAAATATAATAAAATAAACACTGTCGTACATAACTGATTACGGAATCCTTGAGCGATAACAGGCCTGATAGCAGCCACATCGATCAATTATTTTAAGTTTTCGAGTAATTGCTTATTCGTCGATATTGTGTTAAGTAAAAATTTTAGCTTAATCGTATGAGGGCAATGATATTATACTTAATAGATACGTTATACACCAACAATTCAACCGAAAAAAGTGTTCCGCACAGCAGCGGCAGCGCACATACATCACGACGATAGAAAGAGATAAATAATAAAACCAACAAGAAAAAAAGAGACTTCCCTTATTAGTAAGTCGTGAATAATTTAATTAATAACAATAACTAGCATCTCCCCCCCCCTATTTGCACTATGCATGTATTACACATATAAACCTTCCTTTTGAATCACTATCTATTAAAAAAACCGCACGAGAATCGGTTGGGTAGTTACTAGTTATTAATATGTTTAGAGATACCAATATAGGAGAAAGCGACTGTTTTATGCTAAGTAGCGATAAATCAGTTTCATATTGACACTTATCGATAAGAGCAACTCATCGGTTATAAAGTATAGTTATAGAGGTGATATAAATAGAGGTGTCGTCATGGTCTAGAGTCAACGTCCAAGGAATAGTGAAAAAATGCAAGTCTGCGGCGTCGGTGGGTGCCTGGTAGCCGTTGGGGCCGCGAAACGTGCGATCGATACGCTTAGCTTATCGAGCGATTTAGTAGCGAGTTTGGTTCTCAAGGACACAGATATGTTTGTTTAACAAGGCTACATATATTACGCTTTCGAAGCGTTATCAGTGTTTTTCAATTATAGTGCTATAGCGCATTATGAGGCATGATGATTAGCGTAATATAATGTTTCAACTACATCTTTCGCTATTCATATATCGAGCACTCAATGATGCGTCCAATTATTTTATTTGACATCGATCAAAAGGTCGCACCATTCTCTGCAATTTGAAAACGCTGTTAATGACAACAAAATTGTTTACCACCGGTTCCAAAAGCAGTTTCCAATAACTCTTTAATCTATATATATATAAAAGAAAGTCGTGTTAGTTACACCATTTATAACTCGAAAACGGCTTAACTGATTTGGCTGAAAATTGGTGGTGATGTAGCTTATAACCAGGAGAAGGACATAGGATACTTTTTATCCAGTTTTCAGGGGAATAATTTTTTATGACAGTAAACGCGGACGGAATCGCGGGCAACAGCTAGTACTTTATATAAAAAGGCACAAATAGAAGAAATAAAATTTAACGTAATGTATTGTACATCAACAACCACTATAATATTGCTACACACGACCGTATCAATATATATTTTTAATTACACTAATAAAAACACTTTTAAACGTCCCATTAGAAGGTAGGCATAGCTAGCGTCACGAATCTTTAGCGCTGAACGAAACCTGCGCAGAAGGCGCGCGGGGCGCGTGACCGTCGGGTGCGCGAGCGTTGATTGGTTGTCTCGGTCGTGTTGTCTTTGTCTCACCAATACATCAATTACGAGCGCGATTCTACCGATGCGCAGCCATTCTCGTCCAGCGCTAAACATAAATGACGCCTACTATACGTTTGAATGTAAACAGTAGTAGTGGCAGTGTAATATTATACGCCGTAATCGGTTTGCTAAAATCGAAACTGTATCGCGTCTCGGGGGAGATTGATTGCCGGTGGATTATGTCAGTTGCGTAACTTATCGTGTTTCGGGAAGTAGCTGTCAATCATACGATATTCGTAGCGTCTGTGTGCTGTTAAGTTGGTATATGGTACTTATATTGCGAACGCGAAAGTTTCTGACGATATGTGTATGTATAAGTACTAGGTGTGTGTGTGTGTGTGTGTTTATCCGCGTAGTTCCTATTCCCGGAGCAATACCGGGATATTAAATACCTTATGTGTGAATTCCTTTATTGTAGAAGAGTCTGCGAAGGTACCCGGGAACCCCACCCGGGTACCTTCGGTACCGTCGCGGCAGAACGGTAAACAGTGGGGTTTTCGTCGGTAAAAGTCCGACATAACCCGTGGTCCTTACCCCTCGGGGAATCCATGGGTATCCTATGAGGATTTCCCCACTATAAAAAAATAAGGGTATCACCTACCTACATACCTACTAAATTTCAACTAAATCGGTCTAGCCGTTTTAGCGTCAAAAAGTAACCAAAAATACATCGAGACTTATATTCTCATAAACTTTCACATTTATTACATTAGAAGGATTTACTTGATTTTTTTTTGGGTCTGGGTGTTGCTATATATCCATTTTTTTTTTATGATATAAAGAGGGGAGACGAGCTGGACGCACTCCTGATGGTAAGAGTAACGCCAGCCCATAGCCAATGCAGTGCTACCCGGAACTTTGCTATAAAGCCCAACTCCGGGCAGGGGTGCACTACACCGACGCTCCCCACTTTGAGTCATCAGATGTTAAGACTCATTGGCCCAGTAATTTCGCTGGCTACAGTGCCCTTCAGACCGGAGCACAGTGACATTTTCACATCACTGTTCAGACGGTAGAATGTCTGGCACTGTGGGGGTACCCACCCAGTCGGTCTCCTGCGAAAGAGACCTACCCCCGGTGAAAATGTATGTATGTATTTACAAAAGAAAAGTAGGTATGTATATGTAATTTATTCTATTAACTATTTAACAAAACACAAGCTCTGCGTAGCGTGGGATGACATAGCGTTGTGTATAAGTGTCCTGAAGTATTTTATTTATTTAAATTTAACACACATGAAATGCGATAATATAATGATTCATAAAAAAACGCTTCGCTCATAGCTCCAAGAACGAAGACAAACAAAAAGTGTAGGTGCGCAAATTGTTTTTTCGATTAGAGTTTTTATTAGACAATTATAGTTAACACTTAGCACGTGTATAGTATAAATTGTTATTTAGTTATATACTAGCCGCGCCCAGCGGTTTCACCCGCATTTATGCATGTAACATATACGCATAAACCTTCCTTAAGAATCACTCTATCTATTAAAAAAAAACTACATCAAAATCCGTCGCCTAGTTTTAAAGATCTAAGCATACATAGCGACAGACAGACAGCGATAGCGACTTTGTTTTATACTATGTAATGATAAATTTGTAAGATGATAGTAGTCTACACTTGGAGTTGTTGAAATTGATTCGTTTTGTTCGTGTGGTAATAAATATTATATTATTTACTAGCTGTTGCCCGCGACTCCGTCCGCGTGGACTTTCATATAAACTGTGACGCCCCCTTTCCTCCTTTATAACCAAAGTCAAAGTCAAAAGTATCTTTATTCAACTAGGCTTCATATAGTAACACTAATCGTCACAGTATTACAAAACATTTACCACCGGTTCGGAAGGCAATTTCTACAGAGAAGAACCGGCAAGAAACTCTGATAGTCGCTCTTTTTAAAAAAAATAAGAATATACAATTCTAAATATAAACAAAAACTTGACTATTATAATATTTATACATAAAAAAGGTCACCGTCCCACGAGCGTTAAGAAAACCCTTTTTTGCAGTTAAAAAGAATCCTATGTTTTAACTCGGGCTCTAGACCATGTGTGTAGTAAATTTCATTACAATCGGTTCAGTAGATTTAGCGTGAAAGAGTTTCACATTTATAATATTAGTGTGGATTTCATCGTCTTCACCTTTGCAGGGATTGGAATGTTTGTTTGTTTATATGTTACTAGAGCCGTGTTTCTAGTGTTTTCGTATGATTGAGTATTAAGTTTTATTTATTTCTTTATTTATTTATTTTATACACTTTATTATATACACTTGAACAGAAATATGATGCGGAAGATACAGTAAAAAGAATTATATATATAAATAGCGGCTGTATCGTTTGGCAGCGATCTCTTCCAAGCAACCTTACAACAACATAGGAAAAAATAATAAGTGAGCTTAACTTAAACTTAAGGCTAAGTACAACTATAATGACGGTAATGACTTTTCAGATGAGTTTTACCGGGATAACAAGCATGTTATGTTATAGTCATGGGTTTAATGTACCTAATTAACACATAGGATAAGTACTTTTGGTCCTGCTATTGAAACTACGCGAGAAAAAACGCTGGGCGGAATTAGTTTTAATAAACTTGTAGTAGGTAATATGTAGTCGAATAATTGTCATAGATTTCTAAAGCAAGTTAGCTCAACTTAGATTTACTTAAATTGAATTGATGTTTAAGTATTCAGAGTAAATTTAAGTAACGCTTAATAAACTCGAACGTAATAGCATTAGGGGGTGTAATTTGCAACGTGGCCAAATGTCGGTAACGTAATCGCGCTGACCTTGGCCGACCCTCGCCGGATCAGCCCCTAAATGTCTCGATCTAGATATTATATAGGTCTAGATATAATACAAGTCCTAGAGTGTATATCGTATAGGTATAGGTAAGCTTAGTTTAATGAAATTGTTAGAAGATTGATATGAGAATAATTAACTTAAAAAATAAATAAAAGCGACATCATGATAATACCTATTCAACAAAAAAATAATCGTTCAAATTGGTTTATAATTGGCGGAGTTATCGCGTAACAAACATGGAAAAAAAAAACATATATATACAACTTCTCGACATCGAACCATCGGGGCCTAACGGCCAGTCAGTTGTTCGACTGGTCGAAGATCCTTCCGTTCAGAGGAAGGTGACATTCTCCTCCCTCCCCTCAAGATAAATTCAACATCGATACTTTAGACTAACAAGATAAAGTAAAAAAACTAAAACCCAACTACGACAAAAAACGACGCTGAAAAAGTATAAAAGTACCCCATGAATACAGGTAAAGTCACAAGCAAATGCTAGTAATATATATATATTCGAAATGTACAAGTGAAGCGCTTTAAAATGATACCAAACACGGCATATCTAGCTTAACTTTATTTTTTTACTCTGTATATTTTGTCCGCTAGAGGGCGCCACATTGAATTTGGTGAAAATCTATATAGCCTATAACCAGCGGACAATTAAGACGCTTCTAATGATATGTCATTTGTCGAATTCTGATTAGTGGTTTAGAAATTACGAGGGAACAGATGAACATACATACATACATACATAGCCTGTCAAAATCATAACCCTCCTTTGGCTTTGCCGTAGTCGGGTAAAAATAAGTTAAATCTCGTTAAAAAAAGTTTGTCGTACTTGAGCAACGTATAATATTATAATTACAAAACGGCTGACATTTTTGTCGACACAACAACCAAGGCAATTTGGTCTCTATATTAAGAGTAATAAGATACAACAGTTCATATATATGTGTAACGAATTATATCGAATTGATATATTGGTGAGAGTAATTCGTATGTTCACTGTGACAGACTGACGCGGTGTTTAATTTTATATTAACTAGCGACCTGCCCCGGCTTTGCACGTATATATGATGTAAAATATGTATTATATGTATGAACTTTCCATTTGAAGAACTCTATCTGATATACATATCTAAACTGCAGGAATATTGGTTACGTAGTTTTAGAGATTTACGTAAACACAGGGACAGACAGAGGAAAAAGACTTTCTTTTATGTTGTGTTTTAAGTCTCTCGGAGTTAGGAAACATTGAAATGTTTTGTTTCCAAAATATAAAGTGCAGTAAATTAAAGTATGTAGGTCGTAATTTAAAGAATTTAGGGCTTTATATGTCACCGGAAAATAACAAGAACAGCAAATTTATAAATTTCCTAGGAAATTTATAAACCTTCGTAGGATTCTAAATGAGAGATAAATTGTTTTATTTTACGGCCACTTTTTCGCAATTTTATCAATTTGTGACGTCTCGTGGTAAATTAATCAACTAACGAATATCCATTCATAAGGTTCTAAATGGTTCGACCAATCACAGAAAAGCTTTTAATTTTACGCTTTTTTAAAATACGTAAAATATCACACTGCTCTCCGATTGGTTGATGTTGACAGTT
This sequence comes from Eurema hecabe, assembly GCA_026213755.1. NCBI lineage: Eukaryota > Metazoa > Arthropoda > Insecta > Lepidoptera > Pieridae > Terias > Terias hecabe. Next base: position 4,536,971 of record JADANM010005620.1, read on the forward strand.
ATTCAACCGATCAGAGCGTGAGATCACATGTCGTTTGTTTATCGCTTACTTATTATTTTACGCGTAATTTCGGTAAATTGATAAATTTGCGAAAATGTGGCCGTAAAATAATACAATTTGTCTCTCGTCTAGAATCCTACGTAGGTTTATAGATTTCCTAGGAAATTTATAAATTTGCTGTTCTTGTTATCTTCCGGTGACATGTATAATACTAGTCTCCCCTCGAGGTTAAACCCATATTTATGCATGTAAGTTATACTCAAAAATCTTCCTCTTGAACCAATCTATCTGATAAAAAAACGAAAAAAATAATCGTTTGCCAAGTTTTAAAGATTTGAGCATACATAGGGAAAGACAAGAAAGCGACTTTGTTTTATACTATGTTAATGGTAAAGTATAGGTCGCGTCATTTATGTTTAGCGCTGGTCGAGAATACATGCGCATCGGTAGAATCGCGCTCGTAATTGACGTATTGGTGGGAGAAAGACAACACGACTGGGACAACCAATCAACGCTCGCACACCCGGTAATCACGCGCCCCGTGCGCCGCGCCGTTACCCCGATACCTTATTTTTGACTTCTGCGCAGGTTTCGTTTAAGCGCTAAAGATTCGTGACGCGATCTATACATGTCTCTCGAAGTGAGGAACTGTCGAAGTGTATTATTATTTTTTATTTATTCTTTGTTACAATATAGATATTACAATATTAAACAATCATAAACTATTGGAAATTTTGTAACTAACGGCCTTAGCACTTAAAAATGTTTTCTACCAGGCAAAACACATGAAAAGTCATATAATAACAATATATTTCAAACGGTGGCGAAGTGCAACGTAAAAAAATCAATATGTATATTATTATCTTCTATTATCTATCTTTATTATATATATAAAAGAAAGTCGTGTTAGTTACTTCACTTATAAGAGCAAGACACAAGAACGGCTGAACCGATTTAGCTGAAAATTGGCAGGGAGTTAGTTTGGAACCAGGAGAAGGACATAGGATACTTTTTATCCAGTTTCTAGGGGAATAATTTTTTATGAAAGTAAACGCGTACGGAGTCGCGGGCAACAGCTAGTTTTAATATAAAAGACAATTGAAGTACATTAATGTATGTAGTAGTATGAATTTAAGGCTACATATAGTATACTGAACGCTCGCCACTTGCGCCGCGTACACGCAAGTTTTTTCGACTAAACCAGTCCGATACGAAACTGGATTCGGTCGAGATTTCAAAAATGGTTTCCCAGGAAGGCTGTTGCAATTTTATTGACATTACGTGTACGGGTGATTGTGTCTCGTGATCTATATGTTTAAAGGCTGGTAATCTACTCTAAAGCTGTCCAGCTCTACGAGTTTTGATGGGCTACTTCCCATCAGATAGCTTGCTCGTTTGCCCCTCATGTTGTAAAAATAAGAACTATATGTAGGCTAATTACTTTGTAAGGGTCAAGAGTTATGGACATATGCTATTTCACGCTCTGAACAGTGGAACTCCGCTTTTTTAAGTGAGGAAATGCTCATGCATACCTGCAAAACTCCGTGTTGGACGTTGGAAGTTGGACTTTAGGTTATGTTGGACTCTTAAAGACTAAAACTTAAAACTTTCCTGTCTATATAATTCAGGAATAGCTCATCATAACATAAGTATTATATGAATGGAGGACATCGAGCTACCTTATGGAAAGTGATCGTCGCCGGTCGTAATCCATCAGAGTCTCTTGCCGGTTATTCTCCGTAGAAACTGCCTTCTGAACTGATGATAAAAGTTTTGTAATACCATGACGATTTGAGTGTTACTATACGCAGCCTAGTTGAATAGCGCTATATTTGACTTTACAAAAACTCTGTTCCAAAATGACCTTTCATACACAATAGTTGTTAAATAACATATTAATATAAAGAACATATTATGTGTTGTGTGTCCAGGTGCGCGGTGGTAGCACGGGCGTGCCGCCGCCAGCTCCGCCGGCGATCCACGACCACGAGAAGCGGTCACCGTTACTGCCGCAGCACCAGCAGCCGCCCAGGCCGCCCGTGCCGGCGCCGGCGCCAGTGCTGATACCAGCTCCAGCACCAGCACCAGTGCCAGGTATTGGATCTATCTAGTATAGATATTATAAGGCTGAAGAGTTTGTTTGTTTGGAAACTACTGTTGGATAGTCCATTTCTCGAGGAAGACTTAAAACACAACGAAAAGTGTAACACTATATTAGAATTACGGCCAAATTTTCATACGCAAATTAAATTGAAGCACGACTTAAGTGTCGTAATTTTTACAGAATTGTATGGCGTACTGTCAAATCTTTACTTAAATACTTAAATTTAAGTTGCGTTTCAGTATTCCGGCATAAGAAAACAAAAACAAAATTGAGCAGAGAGAATTGTGACAATTATATGATACATTGCGACTTCGGGTGCTTTTTAGATAAGCATCTTTCTAAAGGGACGGCAGTCGGCAACCCACTCTAGAGTGTTGATGGGCGGCGATGACCACTTTCCATCAGGTGGCTCGCCAGCTCGTTTGCCTCCTATGTCCTATAATATAACACAAAAGTATTTAAATTATAATATATTTCCAGTAGCGGAGCCCACGCCGCCGCCGCCGCCAAAACCTACAGTCGTGAAAGCAGCTAAGAATGCCAAGATTAATCAGAAGGTAAGTCCTTTCCTACTAGCCGGCCCAACGGGACTTCGTTCATGACTACTACAGACTAGAATATTCCATATACTATTTTATAATTAGCCACCCTCGTACGTTTTGTAGCACATAATACAATTAATGCTCTAATAGTTATGTGTTTGTATGGTTGACTGTGTGTGTATATGAAAATACGTCCATATTGGATTTGCGATTGTCAACAATAGTGATGGGATCCACGATTTATCATTATTTATGTAGCCTATTCGATTTATATATATTTGATTTGATTGACCATCCAAACATTGACAATAATACACAGGCGATGCGACTTTCGTGGTCGCGTGCGATTAAGTGGACTTGTTGTTTAAAAGTGGAGGTTCTATAAGCCGTATTAATATGTCGGAAATTAGTATACTAATGTGCATAGAATAATAACAGCTAGAACTGCAGTATGAGCACTGCAGTATCAAAGTAGACAGTTTTGTCAACTTACATAGATCATCGCATCAAAATTCGTATGTATTATTTCACATTACGGTGGGCTTGTGTGCGTGTCGTCGAGTATAAGAACGTGCTGTTAACACCTACATGTATACTGTTTTGGCTTCGCACGGATTATTGAGGGACTATCAGTCTATGCGTTGTACGTCTCTGCTAATGTGTATAAACCCGATAGATAATAAGAAGTTTAGTGTGTACGTAGGTTAATCTAAGTGTTTAGGTCGTTTGATAAGGAATCAATCGGTATTTCTCACGACTGCTTGCGTGCGTTATTGATATTAATGAGTATCTGATTCGTAATGACTTATCATGACATAGAATGAAACTAAGTCGCCTTCTGTCTTTCCCTATGTATGCTTCTCTAAAACTACGCAACCAATTTTTTTTGAGCTTTTTTTTAAGTTAGAGTGATTCAAGGGAAAGGTTTATGTGTTTAACTAGCTGTTGCCCGCGACTCCGTTCGCGTGGACTTTCATATAAATAAGTTCACTAAGGTTCCTACATGACAAATTTCAAGCGTCTAACTTAAGCGATTTAGATTTTTCATACAAAACGATTTTCCCGCTAATTCCCGCTCCCGGGGGAATTTCGGGAATTCCTTTCTTAGCGGATGCCTACGCTATAACATCTACCTGCACTGCAAATTTCAGCCCCATCCGACCAGTGGTTTGGGCTGTACGTTGATAGATCACTATGTCAGTCAGTCACCTTTGAATTATATAGATATGTTAATTTTGTTAATTTGTATTAATTTGCTTTTACAAGGTCCAAAGGTCGCTTTTTATCTTCCCAAGAACAGAAAGGTTACAACAGTTGGAAAAGACTTGTGCCGTAATACTGAAACGCAACTTAAATTTCAGTACAACTTAAACCGGTGCGATCTGACAGTTCGCCATACAATTCTGTCAAAATTACGAGTCTTAGGGAGTGCTTAAATTTAATTTGCGTATGAGTATTTGGGCGTTAGAATTGCTCTTTATCGATGAAAATACTACGTAGATTCAGGCGTATGTATGTTTATATGCATATAGATCTATCTACTGCGTTAATATGGAACATAAAAGGGTTTTCTTTGCCAGTAGTCTGACTAACCATCATACTCTACCCAATACTAGGACTTTCCTAATATAAAAAGAAATTATGTTAACAGACTATTAAATATCGTGTTATATCAAAAACAATTAAAAGCAATAAGTTAGTTACATTGGGACAGAGTAGGTATAGTATTTCTTTCATATGCAATTAATATGATTTCAACATGACTCGCTCGCAACTTACTTTTACTCTGACCTTGCGAATAAATCGGAAATATTCCAACTAGTGCAGAATAAGTGAATTAATATTCGCGTGTGTCGGTAAGCGGTCACATCACTAGGGGACGCCAGTCGACCGCCGCGCGGCCCAGCCAACGGTCGCGTGCCGCATTCAAATATCGAGCTGGAACGCAACTTTTATTTGAATTCCGAATTTAAATTTAAAAAGTTGCTTCGATCGCCTCCCCCGCTGTCAACGGTCGTGTTATTTTCGCGCGGAAACGGCGTTCCGCGACGCGCGCCGTCTGTTTTATTTTTAAATCGATTCGAACGCGAATACGCACAATAGCTAGGCTTAGCGGCCAGTGTTACAAGTAAACAAACGTTGCGTAACCGATACATAATTTTGTGTATGGAATGCAATAATTTTGAATTTGATTTGCGTAACGTCATGTTGTGAATTTTCGAATTGGGAATGCATTTTGGATTTTTCGAATTTCGAACTTCGAATGCGTCGACGTGTGTTTGCGTGTGTGTGTGTGTGTGTTATCGGTGTGAATAGTTTATTGGTTAGATTTTTTCGAGTGCGAATAAATTGGAATGTTGTCGTTTCATGGTTTGAGTTTACAATAGTTTTTAATATAGGAAAATTGGTTTTTAAATCTGTTTCGTGTACAATTTATAATTGGTGATGGAAAAATGCAAACGAACGTTGCATTCGTGTGTGTTGAACGACGTTTTGTTTTTTTTTTTTAAAGAATTTTTGATTCTGATTTTTCGTTACCTATAAGTATTGATTAAACAATATATTAAATCGTGACTTTTAACTTTTTCAAAAGTCGAAAAGACTTACGGCGGACCGATTATTCAGTACTAGCTGACCCGTGCCCACTTTTTTTCATATAGCCTCAGCAATAATGTGGCTTACTGTTATTGGTGAAAGAATTTTTTAAAATCGGTTCTGTAGATCCCGAGATTATCCCTTACAATTTAACAAACACACAAACTTTACTTCTTTATAATATTAGTATAGATCTATGCTTTATACGTGTACTAAAAACGCGTCAATAACATTTTGTAATTTATAATTATTCTGACAAGAGTTCAAGAGGAACTAACACTCGCTTTTTTAGTTGACGATCGATTATATTATAAATGATAACGTTTTAATTTAATGTAGCAACTGAAAGTCTCGCATCGATATTGCATATTATGTCATTGATTAACATTTAAAAAGATCCCGTATCGCGGGTCGGCGGGTCGGTCGTCAAAGGTCAAAATATGCGGGCTTAATGTAATCCATACTATAATATTATAAATGCGAAAGTAACTCTGTCTGTCTGTCCGTCTGTTACGTTTTCACGCCAAAAATATTGAACCGATTGTACTGAAATCGGTACACTGATGGTCATGACACAGAGCCTGGGATAAAACATGGTTGCTTTTTAACTGGAAAAAGGGTTATAGGGGGCGGAAGGGGGGGAGAGGAGTTCTTGTAGTAACTGCATTCTGAAATGATAGCTCATGAAATATTGTAAAGTTCGCTAGTCTTATAGTATAAAAATGAATTGAAAAATGTGTTGGCAATTACATTATCAACTGACTTCAAAAAAAGGAGGAGGTTCTCAATTCTACCCGTATGTTTTCTTTTTTCTATGTTTGTTACGCGATAACTCCTCCAATTATGAACCGATTTAAACAAATCTTTTTTCGGTGTATAGATAATACCTCAAGGGTGGTCCCATTTAAATTTAATAATAAAAAAACAACCCCCAAGGGTGGAAATTTGGGAATGAACTTATACGCAATTTCTCCGCCGATTATGAACCAATTTGACCATAGAAGGTTTTATTTTTGTAAAAAGTTAATTATTCAACAATGCCTGTACATATGAAAAATTTTTGATTTTGTCAATAATTTTCCGTTGTGTCGAGAGCTATACTTAGTTGTATATAAAACCAAAATGACGTAACGAGTTATATAACCATTGATTCTGAATCCGAAATACTAGAATCTAGATTCTAGACCCAAAGTAAAAGTCGCACGAAGAAAGCGCCATCAGCAAAGCAAAGTCGTGAGGCGAATTACATTATCGTAGGTACCAGGACTTTGACCAGACAGACATTACAATTATAATATTCTAGCCTCTCCCCGCGGTTTTACCCGCGTAGTTCCCGTTCCCGGGGCAATACCGGGATTAAAAGTATCCTATGTTTTAATCCAAGGTATCATCTATCTACATACTAAATTTCAACTAAATGGGTCCAGAAGTTTTGCCGTGAAAGAAAGACAAACATACAGACATTCACACTTTGCAATTTATAATATTAGTTTAGATGTTTATCTAATGGTCGAATAATTACTTTATTATACAATCAAAGTCAAATATGCCTTAATTCAACTAGGCTACATATAGTAACACTAATCGTCATGGTATTACAAAACATTTACCACCGGTTCGGAAGGCAGTTTCTATAGAGAAGAGACTGTTGTTATCAAAATAGTATAAAACAAAGTCCCTTTCTTTATCTCTGTAGTCCTTAAATCTTAAACGTATGCTTAAAACTTTAAAACTGCGCAAAGATTACGATTTTCATGATGCTTATTATGATAGAGCGATTCGCGTACAATATACCTAACAATCAATTTTTACCAATCATTAAGATTTTAAGATATAACTTAATAAAATGACTATACCTACGATTGATACGGAACCAGTTTTACTTCTAAGTTTATTTTTTCAATATTTTAATTTTTTCATTGTTATTATTTCTTTTATTTTTTCGTACGCATGGCCTTAAAAAAATCCTAACTTGTTAAAATTGTATTTTTTATACTATTGTTTGTTTAAGAGTAACTGGTAGTCCTTATTAGACGACCGCTTGGCGCAGTGGTAGCACAACTGCTTTCTGCGCGAAGGGTCGTGAGTTCGATCCCCACACCGGAAAAATATATTTGTAATTTACATTTGTGTTTTTCTGGGGTCTGGGTGTTGCTATGTATTGTATGTATGTATTTACAAAAGAAAAGTATATATATGTAATTTATTCCGTTATCTAGTTGCCATAACACAAGCTTCGGCTTAGCTTGGAACTAGATGGCGCTGTGTATAGATTTCCTGAAAATATTTATTATTTAATTATAATTAATTAAAAATTTCACCTTTTCATCGTGCTTGGGATACGTCTGGTTAGGACATACTTTAACATTTTGCACAATGTCTACCGGTTTCGAGCACACGGAACTAAAATTTGTACCAAATTATATATTATGCATAATTACCAACGAGTTTGCATAGTCGCCCAGCGAAAGGTCAGATTGTCTTTAAAAAGCAACCAAAGGTCAACGTGATATTTTATTTCGTAATTCTGTGGTAATTTTGAGTCTGTGTCTGTCTGTATGTGTTTATTTTTATGGTTTACACGTAAGGGTTGAAACGGAACATTATAATTTATAGCTGAGGTTTCTATGTTCGTCTGTCAGCAGGGTGTTTCTCATGAACCGTGATGGTTAAATTGTTGAATCTTCATATGTGTGTCTTTTGCCGCTATAACAACGGATAAATAAAAAACAATTTCTCTTAATATTATATATATTACGTGTCACGTTGTTTGTCCGCGATTGACTCTTAAACTGTAGTTAAGGAGTCTGTAGGTTCTGTAGAACCGATGTTAAATTTAATTATGTTAAATTATTGTGTGCAGTTTCATCCAATACAGAATCATACAAGTCCTTAAAATTATACAGGTACTAATAAAAAGTTAATCATTTTTTGGATTTAAGTGCCAAGATAGAATTGACATTTTTACGCAAGGTTTAATACCAATATAGATGACTGGGAATGTTTTAATTGTGAAGCAGCATCTTTAAAAATTATGTTTACCTTTTTTGGGCTTTAAGTATGAAGGTCTAAAATAACCATTAAATAAAAACAAAAAATAGAAAATTATGTTTATCAAGTAGGTAAAGACGAAGCGATGCCTCTTTTATGTCTTTTTTATTGCGTCTAGAATTTTTTAACTATGAATGCGTACGTCGTTTAGTTATCTTTACTTTCTGAGCCATTATTAGCAACGTAACATGAATATCTATTGGATAAAAATAGGGTTGTCACTTGGTAATTTTAAAGGAATGTTTTTGGATTTTTTGTCTGATTTTCTCATGGTTTTCGAGGATTTTTGTCTATAGAAATAGAAAATAGACCAATGGATGCAGCGTTGTCATAATGATGAATAGTATTTTTTGGTTTACTAGAAATTTTTGGGACGTTTTCTTATGCGGCTAGTCCTTGCGCTTATAATAAACCTCGTATACATCAGCTATCGTCTAGCTAAGTAAAGTCATTGTGGTTCAGACGAAGGAACTAATAGAAAAACAGACAAGAAAGCGATTTTGTTTTATACTATGTAATGATGATAAGGAGACATTTGACCGCGATCTCCACTGATCTTAAGCGAAGATTCGGTCTAAGAGGTGTCATGTCTACCAAAAAGTAAGTGTTACTATGCTCCCATTTCATAAAAGATTTCTTTTCCGTGGGCCTATGCTCACGTATGCTCACATTCCGGGGCTGAGAAAGTAAGGTTATGCCAGACTCAAACCGACTACCTGACGGATTCTGCAGCCCCGTCAGCATATCATAAAGTGAGGGTGCGGCAACCCTATTAGCGTATGCAATAAAGCGTTCACTGTAACGTTGAATTGATAACGAAGCAACTAAACTTAATTCGTGAAATCGCAATTAAACAAGCTGTTTGCACTGTTATTAGCAGGCAAATTAGCTGTGTATTGCAGCGCACTTCCGTTGCTATTGAAAGGGGCGGGAGGGGGGAGTTGAAGTAACAGGTGGATTGGTCTGTGAAGAGATCTTATATATTATAAGGTCTACTCCGGAAGATACATAATATAGATAGGGTTGGTCTGTGAAGGTCTCGTTTGCAGGGCTAAGTAGAAGCAATATATTATAGGGTCTACTTCGGAAGATGGATAGTATAGATAGGGGTGTTATGTGAAGGTCTCGTTGGCTTAGAGGTAGGTAGGTATAAGTAGCGTCTCGAAAGTCTACCACCGGTTCGGGAACTAACCCGGCGAGAAGAACCGGCGGGAAGAAAAACTCGCACGGGTCCCACACTTTTTGCCAAATAACGGGGGAAAAAATCATCTGTGTAGAGTTATTAAACGTCTTTAATGCGTTTTGCGACAGACAGAGAGAGGAAAGCGACATTTTTTATACTGTCTAATGATAATGAAGTATGGATGAATGCAATTAAGCTTCACGCAAAATCGGAAATGTTTTAAAAAGGCACCTTTCGTCCACAAAGTTGGCATTACATGGGCCGTGTTCGATAGTCGAGCGTGTTGCGACACGAACTACGGCTTGTGCAAACTAACCGGTCCCGCCAGGTGATCGTAACAGTATTAATTATAATTATATGATGGAGGGGCATGTGTGATTAATTTTGTGATACTAGCGACACGTCCAGGCTTCGCTCGCATGTAATTATACATTTAGAGAGTGAGACTTTGTGAGACGCACTAGACGCACTTCTATAACCAATGCAGTGCTACCCGGAACTTTGCTCTAAAGCCAAACCCCGGATAGGGTGCACTACACCGACGCTCCCCACTTTGAGTCGCAATATGTTAAGACTCATTAGCCCAGTAATCTCGCTGGTGTATAATATATGCGAATATTAACAAATCGTGATATTGTAATAGTTTTTCTCGTAGATACGACGGCAGCATTTGAAGCAAGTCCAATATCTAATAATAGATGGACTTATTCAAGGCATTTTGAAATTGTTTTGTTTGACGCCGCGCGCAGTGCTGGGTCTCGTGTGTCTAGGGAAGTGGGTTCGAAGTCAAAGTCAAAGTCAAAAGTATCTTTATTCAACTAGGCTGCATATAGTAACACTAATCGTCACGGTATTACAAAACATTTACCACGGGTTCGGAAGGCAGTTTCTACAGAGAAGAACCGGCGAGAGACTCTGATAGTTGCTCTTTGGGTATGGATTCTATGGAGTTAATTGTTTGGAGACTAACTGTGTCTGGATGTAAATAATGTGATACGTATTTAAATTAACTAGCTGTGCCTCGCGGTGGTACCGAGGGTTTTTTAGGGAATATAAATTGTGTATTTTCTTTTAGTAAAACGTAGCCTATGTGTTAATCCTAACTCTAAATATATACAATTTCTTTTTAAATCGCTCTAAATTTTATAAAAATCGCTATCATCATTATCACATAGTATAAAACAAAGTCGCTTTCTTCTGTCTGTCCCTATGTTTGTTTAAATCTTTAAAACTACGCAACTGATTTCAATGCGGTTTTTATTATCAGATAGATTGAACCAGAAGTAAGGTTTTATGTGTATAATAGATACATAAATACTGGTAAATCCGCGGGCTGTGGCTAGTTTTCATATATTTGTTTGTCTTTCTATTCCAATACAATGAATTGCTAAGCCAAGAACTAGTATGTTAGGAAAGATAATCTTGGCACAGTTTGTATTGTTTAAAAAATATATACATCATATTATGTATTGTTTGAATTGTTAATTTATTATATTTTAATTATATGTATGTACGTCAACAGTGTGTCGTCTCGTCACGACTTAGTCGACAAAAGAGTGTTGGTATAATACCTATATTATCTTAATATATCTATCTATACATATAATAAAAACGTAACGAGTCGCTGTCTGTACATGGAAGATATATGAGAAAAAATATTATAGGAGACCTTTATTAACGCAATAGAACCCAAAACATGATTTTTGGATTTTTTGTCTGTTTGTTTGTGCACGCTAATTTCAGAAACAGCTATCTAGATGAGGTTTCACTTAACATTTAGTGTTTAATTCATGTCAATCGGTTGATAAATAAAAAAGTTATGACAATTTAAAGAATCACGTTGAATATAAATTACGTGTCACGTTGTTTGTCCGCAATTAACTCCTTAACTACTGGACCGATTTGTGTGCAGTTTATCCAGCTTAAAAGATATATGCTTATATATTATACCCGTGTTGATGCGCCCTGGAGAGTTTAAATAAATTATAATTATTTTAAAGTAATAAAATATTTTTTAACAAAAATAAACCGGCCTCAAACTAAAAAGCAAAAAAAAGTTAATTTACCTACTTCGCAATAAGTAATGCGTTATTTCATTTAGGTAGTAGTAGCAATACATAATACATATAAAGATATGATTAAATAATTATTGAACAATGTTGAAGTCTACCTAAAAAAAATATCGTAATTGCTCGATAATTTTAAATAATGAAGTAATTAATGAATAATTGATTGTAGATGCAAATTGGTGTTGTTATTTATAGTAGAAGCCTTGTTAATAAGTAATGATTTTATTAGAAAAATTTGATACTTTAATTAATTATCATTATCATTATATAAAAAAACTTGTCGCTCTTTTTTCGATGAAAGCGACAAGCCCTTTTTTTTTTGACGGGGGGAAATCCTCTTACGGATACCGCGTCCTCCTCGGGGGAGAAGGAGGCGGTTATGTCGGACTCGCCTAAAATCGGCCACTACCGACTAAAACCCACCGGTGTTCCGTCGCGCACCCTTTCGGGGGGCGGACCTGCTGAGTACGCACGAAACAATCGTCCGCAGAAAGCGACAAGCCCTAAGATGATTTTAAAAATGTATATGTCACCCGAAAATAACGAGAACAGCAAATTTACAAAATTCCTATGAAATTTATAAACCTTCGTAGGATTCTAAACGAGAGATAAATTCTATTATCTAACGACCAATTTCCGCAAATTTATAAACTTGCCGAACTCACGAGTAAAATAATAAGTAAGCAATAACCAAACGCCAAGTGCGCTCTGATTTGTTGAATAACTGTCAACATCAACCAATCAGAGAGCAGTGTGTTATTTTCCGTATTTAAAAAAAAGCGTTAAATTAAAAGCTCTTCTGTGATTGGTCGAACCATTTAGAACCCTACGAAGGGATGTTCGTTAGTTGATAAATTTACCACGAGACGTCGCAAATTGATAAATTTGCGAAAATGTGGTCGTAAAATAATAAATAGATTGTAGTTGATTCTTTCAAAATTTCGCCGGTAGACGAAGCTTGTTGTCTACAGCAGTATTGTGTCATTGTTCACCAACCACATTGTCAATGTTCAGACGGACACGCTGTTTGTATAACATCGGGTCGATGTATATAAGTGTATATACGGGCATACAGAAAAGCGACTTTGTGATTATACTGTGTAACCACTAACCATGATTTATTTATTTATTTGCGCAATCACTTGTTGATACAAGAAAAACTAAATTAGTTAGTTAGTGCTTATTGTACAACATAGTTATTGAAAAGCACAACATGCAAAAATACAATTTAAAATTAAAATCACTTTAAATTACAATAAAAGATAAAATTTAATTAAAATTAAGAACTCAATAATTAAAGTCATAATTAAAAATAAGATCAGAACTAAAATTGAATAAAAATCAACGTTAAAATTAAAATTTAAACCACAAGTAAAGTCAAAATTGAGATAAAATATTTAAATCAAAATCAAAGCTATGGATGCAGCATGGTTTGATTGTAGGCGAGGATATTTTTCGAAATTTGCCTTTTAAAATGATGATACATTTAATGAGGAATGTCTGTCCTCTGAAGGAAAGGGAGGATCCTCGACTAGTCCTACAAGTGACTGGCCGCCGCCGACAAGTCGTATATTATAATTTGTTGCAGTTATATGAACAAAAACAGGCATTTGATCTAATCCCACTTAAAAAAATCTAGTCATTTAAATTATCATATCATCGCGATATAATATACAAAGTCTCGAACAATATCGTAAGCGCGATTCAGAACTCGGCGCATTAGTAGCGGTCGCTGCAATCGTTATATAATAGTATAATACAAATGCGGAGTTTGTTCCGTGTCCAAAGCGGCTAATTAGTACGTGTGTCGGTTTGTAGCGTAACGAATCGAGACACGGCCGAGACTATCGCGGGTAGCTAGCTATGTGAATGTTTACCCGTGTTTATGTATGTATAGTACGCGTCACGAATCTTTAGCGCTGAACGAAACCTGCGCAGAAGTCAAAAATAAGGTATCGATTGGTTGTCCAAGTCGTATTGTCTTTCTCGCACCAATAAGTCAATTACGAGCGCGATTCTACCGATGCGCAGCTATTCTCGTCCAGCGCTAAACATAAATGACGCGCACTATACCAGCTGTTGCCCGCGACTCCGTCCTCGTAGACTTTCATATTTAAAACTTTGAACCAACCCCCTGCCTCCCAAAGAAAGGGCCTATGTTTATATTAAAAGCCTATGTTTTATCTCAGGCTCTAGACCATGTGTGTACCAAATTTCGATACGATCGGTTCAGTAGTTTTTGCGTGAAAGCGTAACAGACAGACAGACAGACATTATTGTATTTAGTATATTACGCATTTATAGTATTAGTATGGATATTAGTAGCGATTATCCACGAGCAGTGCCCCGCGGTTCTCGTTCCCGGGGCAATACCGGGATATTAAGTATCCTATGTGTTAATCCAAGGTATAACCTATCTACATACCCAGTTTCAACTAAATCGTTACAGCAGTTTTTGCGTAAAAGCATAACAAACATACATCCATTCATGAATTCACACAAAGTTTTATATTTATTATATTAAGTAGGATATAGGGATTTAAATTATAAACCTTCCTCTTGAATCACTTTTTCTGATCAAAAAACCGCATGAAAATCGGTTGAGTAGTTTTTTTTTTTATTTTTTTTTTTATTCCATGAAGTGGTGAGACGAGCTGGACGCTCTCGTGATGGTAAGAGAAACGCCAGCCCATAGCCACTTTGAGTCATAAGATGTTAAGACTCATCAGCCCAGTAATCTCGCTGGCTACAGTGCCCAGTGTAGTTCTAAAGATTTAAGCATACAGACAGAAGAAAGCGATCTTGTCGTATACATACTATGTAAAGATATTCTCCTATGATTTCAAATTATTATAATTAGGTCAAAACCTACAAAATTACGATATCTTTATCTATAGATGCATATAATAAAAACGTAACGAGTCACTGTCTGTACATGGAAGATATATTATGAGAAAAAATATTATGGGAGACCTTTATTAACGCAAACCCAAAATAATGGCTTTTGGAATTTTTGTCTGTTTGTCTGTTTGTTTGTGCACGCTAATCTCAGAAACTATATAGATGGGGTTTTCAATGATATATTGTGGTAAGCTTCACTTAACATTTAGTGTTTAATTCATGTCAATCAGTTGATAAATAAAAAAGTTATGGCAATTTAAAGAATCGCGTTAAACTTGCTGAACGTTTGTTGGCGCGGGTTTGGCATTTTCAAAAATGCTGCCCAGTCACTTTTCTACGCGGGCGAAGACGCGGGCACAGCTAGTTTATTAAATAAAATACGTAGGTACGTGATCGCTTTTTATTTTAAAATCAATAAGTTTTTTCCATTCCATGTTTGGTTAGTGAAAGGCTTATATCGATTTAACGAACATAACTAAGGCTAACTATAGAAATATCGTATAGCTAAATATTTTGTTCCTTTGAACTCGAAAATCTCAGAAACTACTGGATCGATTAGAAAAAATCTTTCTGTTGTATAGTATTTATCTAAGAATAATCCAGTCAAAATTTGGAAAAATCAGGGAAATTGTTTATATTTGAGTTTTAATAATCGTATATTTCATACTAGTTGACCCGTGCCCACTTTGTTGGGCATTATGTTAACAATCCTTTTGTTTATATAGCCTATGACACTCTGGAATAACGTGGCTTTCTAATGGTGAAAGAATTTTTAAAATCCCTTACAATTTAACAAACACACAAACTTTACTTCTTTATAATATTAGTATAGATTAATAATTTAATACTAAACCTACCAATCCTCAGTTCAGATTTTTTCATACAAATGTTTTTTCCCGCTAATTTTGCAATACCCTGTTGCAATTAAGCTTTAAGTTTACTAAGGACAATTTCATGCGTCTAACTTAAGCGGTTTAGAATTTTCATACAAAAGGAATTTCCCGTTAAGTCCCGTTCCCGTAAAAATTTCGGGAATTTCTTTCTTAGTGCACCTCTACGGTACCTAAGCTACGTCCCTTCCATATGTCAAGTGCATACGTTTAGCCGTTTAGGCTGTGCGTTGATATGTCAGTCAGTCAGTCAGTCTCTTTTTATATATTTAGATTATTCAAAAGCATTCAACAGCGATGCAAAAATTCGAGACGTTACTGTAAAAGTGTAATTCTTTCGATAAATCATTATTTTCATACTGATAACAACTTCAAGATTGATGGTTTAAAGATATTTGCGTGGCCTTGAGGCGAGCGAGACGGATGTATGTCGCCTAGCGTGTGTGCGAGCGAGACGGGTGATACAGGCGTGCGAGTGAGAGGGGTGACGGGCGTGCGAGGGAGACAGCCGCGTAGCTTTGACGACTGGGAACAACGTGGTTAGCGCACGTGCTTTTGAATTTGAGGTTAGGTTTTCGGAAAGTGGGATGATTATTTATTTCGTCTTTCTAAGGTATGAAGTGTATGCGTTAGTTAGTTAGTTGCTTTTTTTATTGTTTATAGTTTTATGAAGGTCAAGTGTGCTGTGCCTGATGATATATGAAATGTCGTAGGCTTAAAATTATTTACCGAGATTTAAGGATAAATAGTTGTTGTTGAATAAGAAGTATTATTTTTTTATTTATTTACTTACAGGGGTCGCCAACGTGGCGCACATTAAATATAAAGTAACTTAAAATACAAGGTTTGCAAATTAAATAATGCTGCCACAATTATAGGCATCCATAACATATTATAATACTTATCGTAGATATAAATTATAACAATTATAAGTCAAATTAGTTTGATAGAAAATACACGACATATGAAACTGTAGTACGTACTGCAAATGACTGTCATAGTTACAAATAATAAAAATTTTAAAGAATGGTTAGTAGATAATAATTAATACTTGAGGACACTTACACACAGCGCCATCTAGTCCCACGCTAAGCAGAGCTTGTGTTATAGCAATAAGATAGCGGATAAACTACATATATACATACTTTTCTTTTGTAAATACATGCTCACAATACATGGCAACACCCAGACCACAGAAAAATACAAATGTAAATTACAAATATATATTTTTCGATGTGAGGATCGAACTCACGACCCTTTGGACAAAATGCAGTTGTTGTACCACTGCGCCAAGCGGTCGTAAGATGTCAAATAAATGAATTATTTAGTTATTACTTATTATACCCACTAGTTGTTGCCCGCGACTTCTCTGTCGTTTTCTATTATTATGATTAAGAAATTTCCGAATTTAATACACTTTTCCTTGATGCGTCTCTGCTATCTATCGCAACGTGATGTTATAAATGGGCTATCCAAGGCAAAAAGATTTTTTAATTCGGACTAGTCGTTCCTGAGATTAGCGCTTTCAAACAAACAAACTCAACTTTATACTATAAGTGTAGTATTGTACTAATGATAAGTTTACTTGACTTGACTTTGACCGATTCTAGGAATGTATCTATAGCTGTTTAGTAGATACAGGTGTACAAACACAGAATATGGTAAATTTTCAATGTCAATGTGGAATTAGAAATAGTTTTAAACTATTACCCTAATAACTATAACTAGGCGCGGTTATGAACGTTACGAAATATTATGAACCTTTCTCTTGAATCACTCTATCTATTAAAATAACCGCATCAAATTCGGTCGCGTAGTTCAAGAGCTAATACACACATACATATGGACAGAGATAATTAGTATAATAATATGTAGTTTATCCGTTATTTAGTTGCCATAACACAAGCTCACCTTAGCGCGGGACTAGATGAGGCTAGAGCCTAGATAGCAACCGTTAGTTTTGTATAGTACGCGTCACGAATCTTTAGCGCTGAACGAAACCTGCGCAGAAGTCAAAAATAAGGTATCGAGGAAACGGCGCGCCGCGCGGGGCGCGTGATCGTCGGGTGCGCGAGCGTTGATTGGTTATCCCAGTCGTGTTGTCTTTCTCGCACCAATACGACAATTACGAGCGCGATTCTACCGATGCGCAGCTATTCTCGTCAATCGCTAAACATAAATGACGCGTACTATATACGACCGTCTTACTTTCCGTAGTCTATTAATATATGCGTATGACATATAGTATGTTAATCGATGCCATTTGCGACGAGGAAGACATTAAAAATCGAGTTTTCGTTAAATATAATTTATATGTCGTCCGCGGTCCCGAACCAGTCTCGAAGTCAGAGTTTACGTAATTATAAGTAACGTCACGAATCTTTAGCGCTGAACGAAACTTTCGAGGGGATGGCGCGGCGCGCGGGGCGCGTGATCGTCGGGTGCGCGAGCGTTGATTGGTTCCCCAGTCGTGTTGTCTTTCTCGCACTAATACGTCAATTACGAGCGCAATTCTACCGATGCGCAGCTATTCTCGTCCAGCGCTAAACATCCGTGCCGCGACCTATACTATAATCTTAAAGCGTTTTCCAATTACAGAGCATAGTGCGACATTTCGATCAACGTCAAATTAAAGGAAGACTTAAGTTTCTGTCACTCACTGCACATGTAATTGCACGCATCAAGCGAAATCACTACTTAGTACTTTTGAGAGTGCTCGATATATGAATAAACAAAGATGTAGTTAAAACGTTCAAGCTTTATGCCGCATTAAGCGCTCTAGTGCTGCTTCCAACTGCTGCTAACATCTTTTTGCTTACTATAGTATCTATTTTATTAAAGCTTGCCGGGCTGGTATCATCCTCCCATAGGTAACCGGTGTTCTCTTCTCTTCTTTCATCTTCTCGATATTCTTCTTTATGCTCTTCTTCTCTTTCATAGGTTCTGTATTTGATTCTCTTCTCTGTTACCAAGTGTATAGATAACAGATAAATTATTCGCCTTATTTGCAAGTCGTTCTGTGGTAATTGGTAAATCAATATAAAAAATTCAATTGTGGAAACACATGTCGACCTTCATATTATAATTTTATGTATATACATCTTTAACGGTTGAACGAAATCGTAATATAATTTAAACTATGTATGTATTTTCTCGGAAGCAACGACGTCGAAAATTATTTATTACTAGCCGACCCGGCAAACTTCGTATCGCCCTATAATCATGAAATATAAAAAAAAAAAGTGAAATGCTAATCTTTTCTTACATAAGAACCTCCTCCTAATAATAACAAATACAACAAAAAAAAAATCAGCCAAATCGGTCAAGCCGTTTTCATGTCATTTTTATATATAATATAGATGAGTATTGAAAGAAATTACACAATTATGTATCGGATACCAAACTATTTATATTTTTTTAATCTTTATTTTAAAGAGGGATTTGTTTAATAATGAGCATGCCATCCCCATAGGACATACTTACACAACATAATCATTTACATCTTAAATTAGCGAGCAAACTATAACTACAAAGAACGTTACAGTCCAAGCGTCAATAAAAATACATAATAATTAAAATAAATTACAGCTAACGAAACTATCCAAAAACAATGTGTTAACAAATGCAAGTGCACCGAACGTGTAAAGACAGATAGTGTGAAATATGTGTGATCACTAAACGAAGTGTGGTCGTAGTGTAAGTGTTAGTGTAGTGATTATGACAGCCGGTGTGGCGACGAAACGCAAGTCGCGGGCTAGGCGTAGCTGGGCGCGTATTGAGAGCGATGCCCAGGTGATTAACATATGCTACAGTATATACAATGTGTAACAGAATTTTGCGTGATGTTCAGATGCTAATAGATAGTCTATATACAAGTCCCCGCATTAAAATAAACATATTTGAAATTTTGTATTTCATTAATTCATCAATAAAATAGATAATATAAATATCAATACAAAAGTGCTACCTCACTTTTCGAATTCTAATGACACAGACAGCAGTAACTTTTTCAATGAAATGCATTGTCGTAGGGTCATGCGGTCATTGACACGTAACAGCTGATAGCTCTAAAGTGATGTCGTAGCGTCGATAAATTTAAATATCACATTATCAAACCATACTGACCGTTCATTCATTGTCCACAGGCGTCAGACTTCACGGATATAGGCGACTGGCCGACGCTAGGTGCCGCTGTGGCCGGCGCCAGGTGCCACTCGACACCTCCGCCCCACGACGACCCGGCGCACCACAACGGCAATGCGGTGAGGTTGCTTTTGTATAAGTTACGATACGTAATAAAAGTGGGGGCAATGCATTAGTCTAGGTGCCTGATTACTATTAGGTGCCGATGTGGTAATACTGCTTCAGAAATTTTTTGAATGAAAGTTTGAATAGGTTACGATAGATAGGAAAACTGGAGGCAATTGCATGCAGTGGTACGTGCCTAGTAGGTGCCGCTGTGGTTATACTACTGCTTCAGAAATACTTGGCATATCAAAACAGCAAGATGTTCAGGTTGCTTTTGTAAACGCTATATAAATAGGTAACTGAAAAGGCCGTAGGTGCCGTTGTAGTCGCTGCCGGATGTGGCCACTGTGACATCGTGAAGGGAAAACACTAAAATAAAGAAATATTCATATGGAAATTTGGATCTATAGTGACAAAATACCTGAATATAATGTTTTCCTTACTCTACCAAGATACTTTATCATAGTTAATCTTATTTCATGATCTAATCTATTATTTTAATAATTCTAGGACCAAGAACGCAAGCCGCCCGAAGAACACCCTCGCCCGGAGAAGGTGGAGCAGCACAACCATCAGGCAGCTGGTGAAAAACACGCTCACAACGATAGGAACAAGAGTGCCGGTAAGAGATTCTCCCAAGTGTAACACGTTAAGCAGTATGTGTGTAAAGGTGAATATCGAAAGCGGTGAGACAGAACGCAGTAGGGTATAGGTCGGTAGATGCCTCGACTCCTATAACTTAATATGTCATGCTCGATCTCCCTTAAAGACCATTTTATCGTTAAGGTTGTTGGTGAGTTTGTGCAATCTAATGTGATATAGCAAGACATGTTTTCTGTAAGTCTAACTGTGTTTTTAGTATGACAATGGCTGGGGTTTACAATGAATTATTTATTATGTAGCGTTGAATTGGAAGGAGCATATGACATTCCTCTGAACCAAAGAGAGGATCCTCGAACAATTGATGCACTGACTGGCTGTTAGGCCCCGTTGCTGTTGTATGTGTCACCGGAAAATAACAAGAACCGCAAATTTTTAAATTTCCTAGGAAATTTATAAACCTTCGTAGGATTCTAAACAAGAGATAAATTGTATTATTTTACGACCCCAGTTTCGCAAATTTATCAACTTACCGAACTCACGCCTATAATAATAAGTAAGCACAACTATCAACATCAACCAATCAAAGAGCAGTGTGTTATTTTCCGTATTTTAAAAAAGCGTTAAATTAAGTCTCGAACCAATATGATAAGCGCGATTCAGAACTCGGCGCATTAGTAGCGGTCGCTACAGCTTTATAAAGAAAATAGTTGACTAGTATATAGTTGAGGTTTAAGTATATAGGTATATATCAAGGTGTGTTTGTCGTTTCCAGGTGGAGGAGGCAAAGGCGGCAACAAGTCCGGCAAGCACAAATGGGTGCCGCTAGACATCGATGTCAAGGCGGCCCGCCCGGGCAAGCACGCCCTGCACAATACTAGGAATGATGGTAAGAGAAAGAACTTACTAATTCCTCAGTGGAAGCTCCACCTCTCTATTGAGGAATTACCAGGTCATATGTGTTTATTTTTAGCGTGATAATTTGTGTTTTCTTCGTAATCAGGTGGGGTTAAGAAATATTAATATTAAAGTTTAGATGCATTACGCAGATATTTTGAGGTTTAATAAACTTTTTATTTGAGCACACGCTGAGAATTGATTTATAATCATCAAAGTATTAGCAACGTAAACTAATTTTATCTTACGTACGCGTCACGTTGTTTGTCCGCAATTGTTTCTTAAACTACT
>JADANM010005620.1:4575769-4588152 GCA_026213755.1 Eurema hecabe
TGGTCATTCTTCCTGAGGGACCATTTCAATCGGACCATGTATAATGAGTTCAGGTATGTTTTGTTATGTTACAGATAGAATAGAGCTACTTTGTTTTATTATAAGCTTTTATTTAACTTCATTTTTGTATGTTTGCAAAATATAATAATAATTATGGTAAATAAATCACTTCCAATAGAACATTTGAGCTGAAACTTAATATACCTATCTAACTTGAATGACAAATGACAATACAATATATATGGAGCTAGTCTCACTAAGACTTGGAAGATGCTCATACATATTAAAACTTTGAAAATTTCTTTAGAAGTTTGTTTTTAAAATATTTTATTATTTATAACTATGGGTACTATAGTCACGAGAAGCGATAAATTATGTAAATAAACATCTTTTACTAATCAAACTTTTTATACTGCGATATAATAAAAAAATTATCATATTCAATCGACATGAAATCTACACGGGTTATATGAAAGTAACAACCTATTTAATTTAGTCGGATCATATTTCAACGACGCAAAGTGCTATCGTTTGTGTTTTTTGTTACCGAAACGCGTCCGTCGCAAGATTTGTAAACTATCAGGACGAGTTTGTGAATAAATTCATTTTTTTTTGTTCCAAATGTTATAATGACCTCCTGAACGCTTGTTTAATTTATCAACCGATTGAGATGAATAAAACACTAAATGTTAAGGGAAGCTTACCACAATATATCATTGAATACCCCATATAGATAGGATATGCTGTTTCTGAGATTAGCGTGCACAAACAAACAGACAAAAATTCCAAAAATCATTGTTTTGGGTTCTATTGCGTTAATAAAGGTCTCCTATAATTTTATATTTTCTTATATATCTTCCATGTACAGACAGCGACTCGTTACATTTTTATTAAATGTATTGATTTATTATTTATGTCCTAGGACGCTCGCCCGCGAGGACGCGGCGGGCGGGTTCCGCTACGGGCTGGAGTGCCTGTTCCGCTTCTTCTCGTACGGGCTCGAGCGCAAGTTCCGACCGGATCTCTACCACGACTTCCAGCTCGACACCATGGCCGACTACGAGAAGGGTGAGACAGACAGACATGGACACGCTCATATAGACTCTCTTATATATAGATTCTCTCTTATAATATAACGTGTGGTGTGCAGGTCAGCTGTACGGGCTGGAGAAGTTCTGGGCGTTCCTCAAGTACTACAAGCACGCGGGCGCGCTGCAGGTGGAGCCCAAGCTGCGCGGCTACCTGGCGCGCTTCAACACCATCGAGGACTTCCGCGTGCTGGAGGTGAGGGGGGGAGGTGCTAGTGAAGGGGGGGGGGGGGTAATATGTACGGACTTACGTAATATACCGTATACTATTGTGTACGACCCATATCGTACAGTTGTTTATATTTCTATTGTCGTTGTGTTGCGTTTTTAACTCGCGTTTAAGTACATTTCTTTTATAAGACAAGACGATCGCGCGTGCTCACATATATAAAGTAAAGATCATATCAAGGATCATTTATACAAAAAACATAATTTCATTACTGCAACACCCAAAGTGTGTAGTCGTCAAACAAGGACGCTACATATTGAGAGTGAGGGGGTGGACTTTTTTTTTAATGAGTAATTGGCAATTGGAGCCACTGGCTTGTGTAATACAGTTTTAATTTTTTTATTGACAAATGCAAAACTACAGAAATATATCTAAAAAAATCACTTAATAATAAGGCCGTCTTTTACACGTAAATTTGATATGTCTAGTTTTTATGATTCCTTTGTGTTAGAAGGGGTAAATAATGTAAATAATGTGTTAATAATATATGTAATAAATATTTCCAGCCACAAATAAGCGAGCTGCTGGTAGGAGGTGGTGTCCGGGGAGACAGGCACCGCTCGGTGTCAGAGAGCGACCGGCCAGCTGCCCCGCAGCGGGGTTACTTCAAGTTTGTGTCCGTTTCACTTACATTGTGTGTTACTAGTGCTTGTTGATGGCTTTACATGTGATGGTGTTAAGGAGAAGAGACTTTTTTAATTAAAAGAACGATAAAAAGAAATGGCTGTAAAAAAAAAGATGGTTCCAGAAATAAGACATCATTTAAAAATTATGATACTCCGTTTCATTTAGACTGTGTTGTGTGTTACTTCTTGATGGGTTTGCATGGCCAGTGTTAAGGGGAGAAGAGGCATTTTTAAATAAAAATAAAAAAATAAGATATAATTAGTTGTAAAACGGTAGATTTTTTGATACTTTTTTCGTTGGTTTCTGTTTCAATGGTTATATTACAATGTAAAAGTAACAATGTAAAGATATTAATTGACAACGTGTTAAATACTTCTTCAAATATATACCCTCCATTTATTTTCTATAATTGTAATTAATACTTTCTATGGGCTTGTTTTTATGTCCTAATGTTAGAAAAAGTCTGAAATAAACATGTTTTATTTTATGCTATTTTTAACTGAATTTAATAACTATACAGTTACTAGCTGCTGCCCGCGACTTCGTCCCCGTTGATTTGTTTTTCCATTATTTCTTCGCTCCCATTAGTCGTATCGTGATGTTTTGTAGCCTAAAGCCTTCCTCGATAAATGGTCAATTCAATAAAAAAGAATTTTTAAATTAGAACCAGTAGTTCCTGAGATTAGGGCGTTCAAACAAACAAACTCTTCAGCTTTATATATTAGTATAGATTTAACGTTGATTTACATAACACTTGTTTTATGTTTATTTACATTTTTTCACTAATGTTAGTATAATAATATACTGAACGACGTGTACGTGTGCAGGGCGGCGCCGCTGGGCGGAGAGCGCACGCGCGCAGGCTCGTGCGGCGCGCGCAGCGGGCTGGCCGGCGCGCGCGCTCGCCGTTAGTATCTGTTTGTATACTAGTCCAGTTATATATATACTAGCTCCGTCCGCGGCGACTTTCATATATACAGTGTGTTACAAAACATGTGTCCGATCCTGTAGGGTAATAATCTCTTTCTAGAAACCTTCTTGGATTGGATAAAAAAAAATAAAAATCTATATCTAAAAATTCCAATGAAATATAGTTTTACAGATTATGTTTTTAATGAAAATTTTACCCAAATTCAAGGAAATTCACAAACGTACGATTATAGACCTAAGCTAGCAGAGCATAATATGAGCGCGAGACGGTACTGCCCTGTAAATTTTGCAATTTTACTTAAATAAAAAATAATAATGTTATTTTTTTAAAACGATAGCAAATTTAGAACCAGTTTCAGGTATAGAGTAAGAGGTTCTCGGATCGGACACTTGTTTTGTAACACACTGTATATATTTTATTTTATTCTATGAAGTGGTGAGACGCGCTGGACGCCCTCCTGATGGTAAGAGAAACGCCAGCCCATAACCAATGTAGTGCTACCCGGAACTTTGCTCCGGACAGGGTACACTACATCGACGCTCCCCACTTTGAGTCATATGATGTTAAGACTCATTAGCCCAGTAATCACGCCATATAAACTGACCCCCTTCCCCTCTTATAACCCTTTTTTCCAGTTAAAAAGTAGCCTATGTCCTTCTCCAGGCTCTAGATTATCTTTGTACCAAATTTCTTACTAACCGGTTCTGTAGTTTTAGCGTGATGGAAAGACTGACAGACAGACAGTTACTTTCGCATTTATAATATTAGTATGGATTAGTCCATACATATATACAATAGCCTATGTTACGCAGTGATAATGTAGCTTTCTAATGAAAAAGAATTATTAAAATCGGTCCAGTACTTGTACACTTTTTGTTTTTCAGTTATCATGTAGCCTATGTCTTTTCTCAGGCTAGTGTAGAGACTATCTATGCACCAAATTTAATTCCAATTTTAATAGTTATGGCGTGAAAGCTTAACAGACTGACAGAGTTACTTTCGCATTTATAATATTAGTGGGGACTAGTTGATTTTTTTTAAACAGTATAAACATAGATTAAATATATATTTTTGAAATTTCAGCATCTAAACCGAAGCCCGAGCACGCGGCCGAAACGAAGCAGCCGCTCTCCGCGCGAACGCAGTGATCTATCCCGCGCGCGCGAATCCCACACCTATCGGACTATGCATTTTATATACGAAAAAAATAAACAAAAAAAAATATGTTAATTAATATTACAACAAAAAAAGACTTCGCAAAAACTAGCTGTTAATTTCGTTAAGTGTTGAACACTAAATAAATATGGTGTTGAGTGATGTTTTCTCCTTCCCCGCCGAGAACCGGTTAGAACCGGCGTGAACCGGTTAGAACCGGTCTCGGGCCGCACGTAACCGGTTTACGATGCGGCGCGGTTGCGGTTTGCTGGGATTGCAGGCTGTGTGTGGATGAAGCATAGGTGAGGGAATATTTTTTTATTTATTTAACGTATCCTTTTATAAAAGATTAGGACTGAACCGATTTTAAACTAAATTTTCACACCGGTGTGCATTTTCATGAAACTTAAAAGATAGCTTACATATGCGAGCGAAAAGTATAGTGAACTTCCATTTTTATGACAAAAAACATTTCAATTATTTTTATTTGTTACTTTTTCTTTCCTGAATGTAACGTACCTTTATTTTTGCCCATTTATTTTTTAAGATTCCGACGAAATTCACAATCATTCGATTTTTAACACGAAACTTTTTGGTCAATCGTTTTTATAATTTTACTACGAGACATACAATAGACGAGACATACATAAATATGTATGTGTTTAATTACTTAACATAACCGAAACATGCTGAATTATTTTGATTTTAATATAAATTTTCTATCTTTCCAGCTTGTTAACGCATCGACAATAAGGCTACGCGTTGCACGCTGTAGCTAAAATATATTAACTAATACATTTATATCTATATATATATTTTTGACATTGTAATATACATTAATTCAAGATAAGATTATCCTAGCATTTTAACCGCTCTTGCATATTTTAAACGGTAGTTAAAGCACTCGCAAAATTATAGATAAAATAATAATAATATGTTATCTATGTTTTTGTATGTGTGAGTAAAAATATCATAGTAGTTCCGATTTTATGCATATTAGATTACATAACAAATTAGTGGGCAAAGACAAATTAGTGGGTACTGGGCAGTGGCAACACTCGGTGGAGTCTTGTCTATAAGCGATGTTTTGACGTCAGCTGTCATTTGAAATTTGGGCGGGAAACGATGTGTCAATTTAAAACGATGTATGTTCATGTTGTAATATTTTAGACGTCAAAAGTCGTTTGCATCAGAGCTAGATCTCGATAGCCGTTGCGTTGTGTAAATTCTTAACTAAATTGCGTATTAAATGACGAAACGTACGCAGAAACATGTTGATTGCACCATTTTTGGCGGATCGATTTGTAACGAAACTTGTTTCATATAAAGTCAATAGTTTATGTCGAAAAGACTATGAAAACAATTTTTCAAACTGTTTCTAATAAACTATATCCTCAATATAACTTGACACGGATATATATTTAATCTTAGAAATCATATTACAAGTGCAAAAACTGGTTTAAAGAAAACAATGTTAGCAACATGGGTCTCGTGTTTTTCGTCATTTAATACGATAATAGTGAAAAACAGTCAAGGCTGGCTCGGTTTAGACGAAATTTGTAGAACGGTTAAATTTGTTCTAAATAGTGCTAGGTACGAAGAAAATCGGCGGTTACAGTTTTCATATGGTTTAGATGACGATCAACAATACATCTAGATGACTACGAAAAAAGTCTATGTAAGTGACAAAATATTATAATAAGATCTTCGTCAACATTAAAAAAAGCTTAATTCAGGGAAACAAATAACAATATATTTGTTATTTAGGTGCATTGTTGATGGACAGAGAATGTGGCACAAAGAAATTCTAATTTGTAAGAAAATTTTAAGTTTTCCACCAATCGGTAACATTCAAGGACTAAGCCATAAATGGTGATACAATTCTATCCGCTATACTGCCACTTGAAGCACACAGATATTAGTTTTTCTTAAGATTTTGAGTGTATGTTACTGGTGTGTCCGTCTCGGAAAGCAAAGTATGAGGAAACTACTATCCATAAGTTTGGACATAGATGGATAAAGATATGCTATTTTCAATGGTGCTATTTGCTTCAAGCAAAGCTTATATAGGCCTAAGCGATCAAAAATGATGAACTATGTAGCATTGAAGACAGAAAAACATTTAGCAGCAGGTTAAAAATCAACATTATAATTATATTATCACAGATTACAAAAACATTCATTAAAATTTAATTTAATATTTCATCAACTGAAAATTAGAAAATTTTAAATATAAATAATTCTAGCAAAATTATTGTGCGATGTCTGTTAGTCGCTTAACAAAATGTAGCCAAAATGTATTTGAATGAAATGTTTCCGTGACGGACAAACTTTATAGTAAATAGATAATCTGTGTTTCGCATAGATTAAGTATAGATGTATGGAACACGTTTAATTATTGTTTGATGTAGCTGTGTCTGTGTTAGTTACAGTTTGGAATAATAAAGAGAAAAAAAAAACTAAATTTTTACAAATAAGTTTAAATCAAATGCGTTTTTATTTGTAGCATTGAAATGGCCATGGTATCACAAACTAAATGTATTGGCTCATTCAGAAAAGTTTTCATGGAGAATTACTGGCAACACTAGTCTCTCTCAAATTGTAAATAAAACTATTCATAAACAGACTAACAATTAGCACAGACACAGATATATCCAACAAACAGCTGCACTAACTTGCTCAATATGTTTTTTTTTATTCTTATGTGTTGTTTGACTGTATGAATTTCTCAAATTGGAAGACACCAAATTAATTTTAACAAGTAATGTGTGAAATTTTATTTAAAATTAATTACTTGTGTATAATATTAAAGTCCGAGTCTGCTCGATGAAATGTTAATATTTAAAAGCTAAAATATAAATAATAAAATTAACCCACAACTGTCTTTCATTTTGATTAATTCATTGGGAAATTACAATTAAAAATAAAACGATGTTATTAATATATGCGCTCTCTATGAATATTGCACTAATATATAATAAGGGTGTGCCGATGATTCTTTTTTTCTTTTCTTAGTATGTAAGGATGCTTTTTTAAAATTATTGTATGCGGTGCGTGGTTGCGTGACATGAAATTTTTGACATAACCTAACTTCCGTTACCAGAGACCGGCCGCGCACTTTTTTTAGGTTATAATCGCTTTGGTCGCTTCTTTATCATGTAAAACATAGTTCCTAATATATTTTTAAAGCTGTTAGCATTTTTTTATTTTTCAATCCGACACAGAAATCGTTTTTAAGTTATTTTACGCGCGCTTTTTCTCAATTATTTGACAGGTGACCTTTCGATTTTTTTTTATCCGTAGCGATTTCTGTGGCGCGAAAATTTTGTCATTTACTCGTACCGTCCCCTTTTTAGTGTCAACGGGAGGTTTGGAAGCGATCGACAGCTCGTCACGGTGCAGTTTTTAATAAATTCATCCAATTTTTAAATATAAAATGCTTTAAAAGCAAACCTATGTCCTGGACATACTATTAAAAATTCGGCAATTTGTTGATACTATTACTTTAGATGGATTGTCGTTAAAACAATAAGCCAGCTCGCGACAATCAAGTCCTAATATTAAAATGAATGCATGAATTTCTCGCTGATCGATCCAATGTCATATTAAAAACTACATCCTGACGTTTTTTTTAATGATTTGTTAAGTTTTTTAAGTTAGTCAGTATGTGATTTGTTGCAATTTTCTTTCGAAAGAAACACCAAAGGAGACGACGACTAGAAAAAAAAAACTTAAATTTTTAGGATTATTGTATAAATGAAAATACAAAAAAAACTTGCTGTTATAAAATAAGTGGTGTAAAATAAAGTGTTTTAGGAACGACTTTCTTTCCACTGTCCGATATTTCTTTTGTTGATTTGACTTTGGATTTTAATTTCTAACTGGTTGTTTGTAAAATACTGATGGTAGGTGAAATAGTCAGTAATTTAGGTGTATTCTTTGGAGTTAAATTAAGAATTTTTAAATAAGAATGCTTGATTCGTCAGCCCAGGTCTGCTAAGTTCTATCTGTTGATGTGTAATATTTTCGAAACGTGTAATTCCTCGTGTCACGCAGACCGAAACTGGCGTTGTAGAAGGCTGTAAGTTATACATAATATACATATTATTATATTGATAAATAAATTAATAATAGAATACTTGGCTTTTATTTTTTACCTTATCCCTGCTAAAAATAAATAAAAATGAAATTTATCAGAATATGTCGGTATCAAAAATTGCGCCTCATCGTTTTTTATTTTCTTTTTTTACACATTTTTTTTATTTGAATTAAAACTTTCATCTTTTTCATGTAAAAGGTTTTTAGTGTATGTAGTAAATGTGCAGTATAAGTAAGTCTAACACGGGACCGCAAGGATGCCAATATCTTTAAAATTGTCTCGCAATTCCTTTTAACGAATCTCTTTCAATTAATTACAAACTGAATACATACAAACTATTAAGTATCAACCTGATACTAGCACAATTGAAGAAACGCGACAAAAATGGAGTTCAAACTACTAAATTTAATTATACTGAATCGATAAGATAGAAACCAAAGGGAATAAAAAACAGTATGTTTTAATAGAAGGTTCAATTTCCATAATACTAGATTATGCTTTTAATTGAATATAGATTATACTACTACATACTTCAAATGCTGGCTTCAACTCAAATTATAATAGTATATTATTATGCAACAAAGTATTAAATAAAAATATGATGATAAAAATTACGTATTTTAATGTAAAATAAAACAGTAAATAATAGGTGAAATACTTTATTACAAAAATGCACTTGTAACGAACATAATTTATTAATCAATCTTAACAAATCCGAACAACCAACTGCATTGTTAAATACATTATTCGAACATATAATAAGAGAAATATTTTTAAAGGAAAATACATTTTTATGTCACACCGTCTCAAAACGAAATTACATTTTGTGAGTTCTAATGTATAAATGTCATATTTAAGTTTATTTACAACAATTATATTTAATCGAAGTTCAACCTAAAGGTCTCTGCCCACTGCACAGTATCATACTATGACCGTGCTATGAACGTGTCAGGCAAAAAACTATTCTCTGTATTAAAAAGTATGAGAGCATGCCCACTAGCCCGTTCCGTTACCGACCAGCCCCGTCGCGTGCCATGCACGGACCGGACAGTATTGTCGATACATACGACTTTGATTCGCTCTAGTGGGCGTAGTACAGCGTATCGTGTCGCTTGACGTGTCTGATACGTTCATAGCACGGTCATGGTATGATACGTTGTAGTGGGTAGAGTCCTTAACTGTGGACGGAGAGTAAGAAAAGCAGAAAATTCCAAATCGGTAAACTTATGCAGATTTGATTAATAAGAAAATCATATCAAAGGTCTTACATTAATTTTTTTAATTCCCAGTTAAAAGTCTGTTCTTATTTGTTTAAAATTATTTTCTGGTCTAAATAAAATAAACCACACGATTTTTCAACAATTTTATTTCATCATTAAGCCAATGAGAATTTAAATAAAAACTGTGCAATAAATGCATATACTAATAGTGAATTTTATCAATAATTAAAACACAATTTTATTTTAAAACTTCTAATCGATAAAAACACCTATATTTTTAATACATGCTATTAGATGTTTTAAAATTTATTACATAGAAATAATGTCAATATGGAAACCTATCAATAAACTGTTTAAAGAAAAAAAATGTTTTATTTCGAAGTAAAAAATATTATAATTTTCAAAACAACATACCAGACATAACTCTTGAAAGACCCAAAACATTTTTAAATAACATAAAAATCTATTTTTTATAATTAATGTATTTCTTCATTATCTTATTTAATATAAGAGTAACATAATACAAAAAGCTAGCTTCATTTTGTGTTTATACCCATATAAAACCCAAACCTAGTTATCGAAAGTTTTATGACTGTTTCTTCTTAAAATTATTATTCAAATCGGTTCAGTGGTTCCCGAGATGCTGCGCCAATACATATACATAATATATTACATATTTTAATTAAATCTTTAAATAATGTATATACATTATATATGAAATTCCATCTCAAAATTTCAAAACACAAGTGACACATTAAACGATTTCGAGTCAATATAATTTATACGCCACTTCCGTTAAAGTCGCTCATTATATTTTTTGAGTAATCATTACATTACTCAAACCTTACTAAACTTATAGAACCGTATAGAACATAAAAATAGAGGAGGAAGGGGAGACATCAAGAATCATTATAAAAAGAACTTGAATACTCAGCTTCATTTTTATTAAAGATGAGTAAATAAGATTTTTTTTATAATGATAAATAACTAACCTAACCTTATATATTAAAAAACTAACATATGGTGACGAATACATATAGGCGGTGTTTTTACTTATCCGCATTCAATACGGCTAACCGTTGAACCGCCGCTTTGCAAAACGGCCCTGTTTTGCAAAGCGGCGACATATATACCAAGTCTCGAACAAGATCATAAGCGCGATTTAGAAGTCAGAACTCATCAATCATTTCTTACCGTACTTTCTACTTCTTCATTCTCGATTTTAATATCTATCTGGTTGGGTTGTTTTAACGAGTGTACATTTTCAACGTGTAACTTGAGGTCACGCATTTTCCTAAATCCCGCGCCACAGATAGCACAATCGGCTTGAACCGGTCTCTCTTTGTGTACCTGGAGAAAATCACAATTAAACTTTTTAACTTAAAACGTAAAGTTCGCGTCACGAATCTTTAGCGCTGCTAAACCTGCGCAGAAGTCTAAAATGAGGTATCGAGGTAACGGCGCGTGAGCGTCGGGTGCCCGAGCGTTGATTGGTTCCCCATAGTGTTGTCTTTGAGCACCAATACGTCAATTACGAGCGCGATTCTACCGATGCGCAGCTATTCTCGTCCAGCGCTAAGCATAAATGACGCAACCTATAATGCAGGTTTAAAAAGTGGACCGTAACGAAAAGGTCTATATCATCGCCCCTTAATAATTAAAAACTATTAGTATTAGAAACAAAAATGTGGTGTGAATAGTGAAAACTAAACGGGGAAAATTATACATCTTTGATGGTTTCCTTTGCGTGCGCTGCGAAAACGGTTCAAGATACAAAAATAATATGTATGAAAGAATTATTCCTTTTTAAATGATCTAAAAAAAAGTCCGCGACAGTATATGTCTATCTTCTAAGATTGACTCACTATAACACAATAATATAAATGGATCCGACGGGGACGAAGTCGCGAGCAACAGCTAGTGTACAATAAAGTTTTATAAATAAGTAAAGAAGCGCTACAAAATTAAACATTTCGGTCATCATTAATTTTATACTACCACTAGCTGTTGCCCCCGGCTTCGCACTAGTAATAAAACAGGTAAATAATAACCATCACAATATTCCAGCGATTATTTCTAAACGCTGGAATATTTAGAGCCTACTTATTAATGTATATGTGTATGTATAATATTATGTATATATGTTTATGTATGTATATAGTATTTGTGTAGTTTATATTACTTAATAGCATGTTATATTATATCTCAATTAATATGTGTAAGTATATTGTAATGTATTTATTATTGTTTAAAGTCGCACTACGCCACCTAAAAATTTTTTTATGTGTAATTTTGTCCCGACTTGGTTGCCTGGAAGAGATCACTCTTAAGTGATAAGGCCGCCAGTTACTACAATGTTTTCTTTTTTTTTATTAAGAAAGAAAGAAGAAAGAAAGAAACATTTATTCCAGAGCAGATTACAAAAATAAGTATAACAATACACACGTGAAGTAAACAAATAAAAAACACAGGAAAGGGAAAAAAACAGTATTTCTCTGGAAGAGGATACCACTCAGCATGTGTTGGAGCTGCGAACAGCTCCAACGCTGATTTTCAGTGGCTCCTAAAACAGACAGTGACTAACTTCTTAAATAAATAACAATGAAAAGGAAACAACTCAAACTCACACAATAGAAGTAGGGAGTAACTGGACAAAACAAATATATTCAAAATATGATTGTATAGATAGATAGTACATAAATAAACACTAAAAAATATAACATTATACATAAATAAAAGAGTATATGTTCCAAAAACAAATAAATAAAATGTGATTTTATATATAATATAATATAATATAATATCTAAATATTATTACACTGTGTGCGACTAAGGCTGGTTTTTAAAATCTTCTAGGAGAAGCCCTTTACATTTAAATTTGAAATTTGTATACGTCTTATGTGTCGATTGTTATGTATTTGTAACAAAGTGTAAAAATAAATATTTAAAACATTTGACAACCAATATCAAACAATAACACTAAATATAGTAACCGTCAAAAATGTTTTTTTTTTTTTTTTATGTTGAAAGGTCA
>JADANM010005620.1:4592838-4609777 GCA_026213755.1 Eurema hecabe
AAGGGTGGTCCCACTTAAATTTAATAATAAAAAAACAACCCCCAAGGCCCAAGGGTGGAAAATTGGGGATGAACTTTTTTATACGCAATATCTCCGCCGATTATGAACCAATTTGAACGATTATTTTTTTATTATCATGAATCGGTTTTATTTTTTATTTTTTTTTTATTATTTTATTAACTGGAAAAAGGGTTATACTCGACAATTATATTATTTATACATAAAAAAGATTACCGTGCTGCGAGCGTTAAGAAAAAGCGGTACGAAGTTTATTCGATTCATACAAAAATACAAATCTTTTCTCTTTATAATATTAACTAGCTGTTGCTCGCGACTTCTTCCCCGTCGGATCTATTTCTATTATTATGGTATAGTGAGTCAATCTTAGAAGATAGACATATACTGTCGCGGACTTTTTTAGATCATTTAAAAATGAATAATTCTTTCATACATATTATTTTTGTATCTTGAACCGTTTTCGCAGCGCACGCAAACGAAGCCCTCAAAGATGAATAATAGTCCCCGTTTTTTCCACATTTTCCATTATATCTTCGCTCCTATTAGTCGCAGCGTGATGTTATGTAGCCTAAGGCCTTCCTCGATAAATGGTCAATTTAATAAAAAAAGAATTTTACAATTCGAACCAGTAGATCCTGAGATTAGCGCGTTCAAACAAACAAACAAACAAACAAACTCTTCAGCTTTATATATTAGTATAGATATAGATAATGTAGAAATCTCGCAATATATCAATAATTAACAAAAAAAAAACACTCACCTGTATGTGTTTTATCAGGCAGTCTTTATTATGGAATTTCCTCTGGCATATATCGCATACGACAATCTTCATATTGTGCACCTTCTTGTGCTTGGAGAAATTACTCGAGTCACTGAACGATTTGTCGCACAGCTCGCACTTGTAGACGGGGAGAGACGCGTGGAAGCGCAAGTGATGACGGTACCTGGATATACCACCATTTTATTAGTTAAAGTACGCGTCATTTATGTTTAGCGATTGACGAAAATAGCTGCGCATCGGTAGAATCGCGCTCGTAATGACTTCTGCGCAGGTTTCGTTCAGCGCTAAAGATTCGTGACGCGTACTATACTAGCCGTTGCCCGCGACTCCGTCCGCGTGGACTTTCATATAAACTTTGACCCCCCCTTCCACCCTTATAACCCTGTACGAGTAAGTAGGCCTTCGAGCCGGATATGAACCAGCGACTCCGGCTCGAAGGACCATAATGTAGCGGCTCTTGGTAGCAACTACATATTTTGGGTGGCGAACAGGATGTCACAGGATGAACTCTGTTTAATCGATGTTAATGCACGTTATATATCGCGCGATCCGCTGACGCCAGGGCTTTGTACGAGTAAGTAGGTTACTCGTACATAACCCTTTTTTCCAATTAAAAAGTAGCCTACGCTTTAACTCAGGCTCTAGACCATCTGTGTACCAAATTTCATTACAATCGGTTCAGCGGTTTGCTCGTGAAAGCGTAAAATTATTAAAAGTTTCAACACCTCGCGCAACCTTTTGGGGGATGATTTAAAAAAAAGTAGCCTATTTCCTTTCCCAGGCTCTAGACTATCTTTATAGCAAATTTAATAATTTAATAAGCTATTTGACTGATTTTTGAAAACAGTGTTAAATGGTTCTTAAGAGCATAATAAACACTCCACATTAACAAAAATTAATGTTAAAGTTTAAATTGTAACAATGGCGTTAAAAACGCTGTCTCTTTAATGGCCGACGCATATGATTCGAGTGACGTCACAGAGAAGTAGAGATGGGTCGTCGATGTATTTATTGTTAACGAAACTAGAAATGAACGGTTCATTTGCGTTCATGAAAGCGTCGATCGACTAGTTAATTTCAACGACAACTCGAAATTAACTTTAAATATTTCAAGGTCTACGATTCAACATAAACGTCTTACTTCTGCACCGAATCACATTATTTAATCATGCGTAAAATTAAGACATGAATTAAATGAAATTTTTAAATATATTATTAAATACATCATTTTAAATTTTCATTTTTGTTTATACAAAAAATAGTATAAGACGTAAGACGTTTATGTTGAATCGTAGATGAAAAACATTTAAAGTAGGTCTCGACTTGACGTGGAATTGAACTAGTTGATTGACGCGTTCAGGAACGGAAATGAACGGTCTACTTTCGTTAACGATTAATATGTCAACGAGTAACGACCCTATTTATGCATGACGTCACCAGAGCTACAGAGCATTCTTGTCGTGGTAGACATATTGAAAAATATCTCGATTTTAATTCGTAAAATATGAATGAATCATGCATATTTTTGTATTAAATTGTGTTACTATCTACTAGGATGGCCATTGGCCATAATTCATCGCATATTTTCAATTATAGAAACAATTTCAAGATGGCACATAAACAATCTAGATCAGAGGATATAGCCATATAGACTATAGACTTACAATGATAGCGCCACGCAATGGCGTACCGCTATGAAACGCGTTATACATAGAAAAGATCTGATAATGGTTGCCAACCGATGGCAGATTGTAATGGAACAAAAAAAAAAAAAATATTTTCAATTGTGTCAAATAAATAGCCTATTCCAATACTAACCTGTCTATTTTATGAAATTCTTCATCGCATATCTGACACCGGAGTCCGGAATATTTATCTTTATTCCTTAACGCGTCGACTAGCAGGTGCTCTATGAGGTGGCGAACGCAATCATTTTTCCGGTTAAATTTCCGGTCACACACCACACACGCCCGGTAGCTTCTCAACATCGCCCGGTTCATTTTATCCGGGTTTAGTAATAATTCTGAAATTTATAATTCGATTTATTATGCACTAGCTGTTGCTCGCGACTTCGTCCCCGTCAGATCTATTTCTATTATTATGTTATAGTGAGTCAATCTTAGAAGATAGACATATACTGTCGCGGACTTTTTTTTAGATCATTTAAAGAGGAATAATTCTGTCATACGTGCGTTTTCGCAGCGCACGCAAAGGAAGCCCTCAAAGATGAATTTTCCCCGTTTTTTCCATATTTTCCATTATATCTTCGCTCCTATTAGTCGCAGCGTGATGTTATGTAGCCTAAAGCCTTCCTCAATAAATGGTCAATTCATTAAAAAAGAATTTTTCAATTCGAACCAGTAGATCCTGAGATTAACGCGTTCAAACAAACAAACAAACTCTTCAGCTTTATATATTAGTATAGAAGTATAGATTCATTATAAATATAAACTTAATTCTTCCTGAATCACTCTATCTAATAAAAGAATCGCTTAAAATTGGTTGCACAGTTTTAAAGGTTTAATTAAACATAGTATGTGCAATCTTTTAACAAACAAGATAATTTGCGAATACTATTTAAGGCTTTATTTTATGAATTAAGAAAATATTTATTTATGTATGTATGATGTATGTTTCATATAAAAATTGACCCTGTTTCCCCCTTATAACCCTTTTTTCCAGTTATAAAGTAGCCTATGTTCTATCTCAGGCTTTAGACTATCTTTGTACCAAATTTCGTTCTAATCGGTTCAGTAGTTTTAGCGTGATGGAAAGACAGGCAGACAGACAGTTACTTTCGCATTTATAATATTAGTATGGAAGTATGGATTTGTTCTTTTTATACAGTACATTAATTACTATATAAACTTTCATTTTAAAAGAGCAACTATCAGAGTTCCTATCCGATTCTCGTCTGTAGAAACCTTCCGAACTGGTGATAAATAATCGTTTTGTAATCCCATCATAAATCAAGTCTTACTATTTGTAGCCTAGTTGAATACATATATATTTGACGTTACCCTAAGATTTACAGGTTTAAAAGTCCAATATTAGCAAAAATATCCATTAACTTTTACATACCTATCTCTTTCTCTACTCTATAGTTTATTTAAACCCTATATATAATATCTTTCTAAGTTTTGTTATTATGTTCTTTTTATGTTGTTATAAGCAATTACTGGTTATCCTTATTAAAGTCAAAGTCATAAGTCAAAAGTATCTTTATTCCATTATGTAGCCTACAAAAAGTAACAATTTTGAATTGTCATGGTATTAGAAAACATTTACCACTGGCTCGGAAGGCAGTTTCTACAGAGAAGAACCGGCAAGAAACTCTGATAGTCGCTCTTTTTAATTATAATTATATTAAATATTAAATAAAGGAATAAACAAACTCACCAATAACCTTCTTAACATACGGTCCAACATGTTTCTTATGATTCACGACAGTACTGGAGCTCCAATTCTTAATCACCAGATGCTTCTCCCAATGCTCGAAGAAATCAGTCCTATCCACGTTCACATCACACAATTTACACCGAAAACTGAACTTTGAACACGACTCTTTTGATTGAATCGAGCGGTAACTAACAAACATTGCCCGTATGTGGCAAGACACATGCCGGTCATTATTATCACTTTTATCACTGATAGCACTGCACTGTGGACACGCATGTTTCGGGTAGCCGTGGTGCTTGAAATGCTTCAAATACCGCTTGAATGTTTTGTATTTGGTGTTGCATGGTGTACAGGTGAAGGTCTGCGACTGCATCAGCGGGTAACTCTCACGGCTAAGGCAGTCCTCCCGCTTGTGTTTGGTAAATTCTTTGTAGACGCCACGGAAAGAGCACTTCTGACACTGATAGATTCTGCACCTTAAAAATTGTTATCGAAATTAAATTATAAGTAAATAGACAATTTTCCCCGCGGTTTTAGCCGCATAGTTCCCGTTCCCGAAGGAATTTCGGGAATTACTTTTTTAGTGCCCATGTATGGTACCTTAGCTACGTCCCTGGCAAATTTTGACGACCGCTTGGCGCAGTGGTAACACAACTGCTTTCTGCGCGAAGGATCGTGGGTTCGATTCCCACACCGGAAAAATATATTAGTAAGTAAATTACATTTGTATTTTTCTGGGGTCTGGGTGTTGGTATGTATTGTATGTATGTATTTACAATTCTATTGTAAGTATGTATATGTAATTTATTCTATTATCTAACTAGATATGGCAACTGCCATAACACAAGCATCGGCTTAGCTTGGAACTAGATGGCGCTGTGTATAAATATCCTGAAAATATTTATTTATTTATTTCAAGTGCCTACCTTTAGCCGTTTAGGCTGTACGTTGATATGTCAGTCAGTTTCTATTTTTACATATTAATTATACATAGGTATATTAATAGATTCTTGACTTGACCACAACTATGCGGCACCCTCCTGGGCACAATCTACCCTAGCTAACTATCATCACCAAGGATTAAGATAATTGCTTATCTATACTTATATTATAAAGAAAATAACGTTGGTGTGTTTGTTAAATTGTCAGGGGTAATCTCGGGATCTACTGGCCCGATTTTAAAAATTCTTTCACCAATATAAAGCCAGATTATTGCTGCGTGTGAGGCTATATAAAAAAACAGATAATCAAAAAGGATTATTAGCACTACGTCTAATGAAGTGGGCACAGGACAGCTAGTATTATGTAAAGGCGTCAACTACTGTCAAATACTGGGAGTATTGACAATATTTATTCCCCTTTAATTAAGATGTAAAAATATTCTAAATTTAAGAGTGTACCATATTTAATTTATCCATAATCTTAACACAAGCTTTGCTAAGCGCGGGACTAGACAGCACTATGTTCAAATTAAGCTAAAGTATAAAAAATTACCTTCTCGACGTTTCATCCCTTCTAGTAGAAGTACTATCGGAACTGCTACTTGAATCGGAATCAACGACTAATACATCTTCTTTGGGTTCTAAAATAATTAAATCGTTCTCATATTCCTCACCGCTATCAGCTGTGACTTCATTGAAATTCTCAAAGACATTGGACAATAATTCCCAATTATTCTCACTATCACCGTCTATATTTATTTTTTGATCTATATTAAGATCACTTGCAGTGTTTGCTGATACATTGACATCTATATGATATATCTTCCTAATATCTTTCAGCGTTAGACTCATATCTTTAATATCATTACATAGGGGCTCTTCTTTAATATTCAAATCATTATTTTTATTTGATACTTTAATTTCTATAGTCGCTGCTGAATTTAAAACTTTATTTATATTTTCTTCGTTATTACTAGTTTTCTTGTCTCTTTCTTCTAAATAGTCTTGAGGCTCTGATTTTATAACTACTTCAATTTCCTTAGCCTTGCTACACGTTTTATAATCTAAAGTTTGAACTGATATTACATTTGATATAATAGGTGTCAGTTCTGCTTCTTTATTTGTATCGAATTCACTTTTAATATTAGTAATCAAATCGGATATGTTTTCAACATCAATTTCATTATTTTCTATTGAATTTTCATCTAGTTTTTCTTGTTTTATTAAGACACAATTTATATCTCTAGTATTCTGAATGTGCTTTTCTCCATTTTCAGGTTTTTCCGTTTTACAATCAATGCGATTTTCTTCTCTGTAGGTTTTTGTATTATCTGTTTTTGCTTTTAAATTAACATCTTTGCCTTCTTTTATAACTTGAATAGTTTTTGTACTTTTAGCATTATGCACATCAATTCTTTCCTGTTCTTTAACATTGTCGGCTTTCTTTTTATTCTTTCTATTTGCTTTATTAGAACTAGTCTGTGATTTAATTATTTCATCATTTTTAGTTACATCCTTCTTGCTTTTCGGTTCAATTGTGTCATTCTTGATACAATTTTCTGCAATTTTACTATTCGATTCGACTATTTCACTAATTTCGTCATTATTATTGATAATTCGTCCATTTGAGTCTATGCGATAATTTTTTGTACAAGTGGGTTGATTCACCTCGGAAGACGCAGCTGAAAAATATACAAAATAGATCAGATATAAGATTATGTATATAAATATTTGTAATATTGAACATGCAAACAAATACATAAACTGTACATACACCAATTTTTTGTCTGTCTATTGGTCAGTTTGTTTCAGTTAATATCTAAATTGCTGGATCGATGTTAACGGTAATTTTAATGGCCGGTAGATGGTGCAATAGGAAGTAACAAATAAAAGTATAATAATAAAGTGTTATAGCTCAAAACCTTACCTTGCACACGGAACTTCACATTCGAAGGTACTGGTAACTTCGCATTATTTTTAAAAGTGATCCCTTCGTAATCACTAGGCACAAAAACCTGAAATTATAGAAAATACATTATTTGTTAGTATGTACACACCTATTTAAGAAATCAAAAATTATTTAAGTTTTAACCTATTAATTTTAATTTTCGTAGCATAATAGTAGGAAAATAGTAATGTTTTTGGGGTACTTGCGTCTCTTCTTCATATCAATATTGTATAATCTTACTACTATTACAAATGTGAAAATTTATGAGTATGTGTGTTTTGTTAATCTTTCACGCAAAAACTACTAAAACAATTTCGCTGATATACAGCATGCAGGTAGGTTAGACCCTGGATTAACACATAGGACACTTTTTATATGGGAATTACCCTGAGGACAGGACAGTTACACAGGTAAAGCCACGGAGCATGTCAAAAAAGCAAATACTTACAATATCATATGGAATGGAACATCCGAATTTCACATGTTTCTGTTTAGAATGATCCGATAGCTTTGTTGGATCAAAGTAAACTGGCTTCGGACAGACCAGGCATTTATATAATAGGCAAAACCTATGCGTGTGCTTCACCATATGAATGGGCAGCAGACACTCCCTCCTTATATGTTTGTTACAAATAGGACATCTCAGAGCTTTCTTGGTCACCAATTTGTGAAGATTCAACAACTCTTTTGAGGCAAAACGTAGATTACAATTAGCACATACTTCCATACACAATCTATACGGACACACATGATGGAACTCTGGTAGATTCTGCTTACAATCTACACACGTCTCTAAACTCACTGATAGGGGCACATCAGATCGCACTGTATGCCTTAACACCATATGATCGAATAAACTACTCTCCTGAAAGTAGTATTGCGGGCATAGATGACATTTATACATCTTTTTAGCGGCTTGAAAGAGCTTTATGTTCTTCGCTTTGAAGAGGTTACAGTACCACTGATGGTCTTTCAATTTTGAGCAGGAAAATAGATCTTTATTACAGCCTGGGCAGATTTTCGGCCTGTCATGAGCACTCCCCATATCGCCACACCTCCAACATCTTGTACCTGGATCTATAAACCTCTTCTCCAATATATCGAAGTGAGCCACTATATTGCATTCTATACAATTGACAATTTCAAAGCTTATGCAAAACGTTCTCATCTTGTGTGTGTACATGTGATCTTGGAATTCGCTCAAATGCCACCAAGCGCGATCACAGATATAGCATTTATAACAGAGTGGTATTTCTCTCACATCCGAGGCTAATCTTAACCATTCTTGCCACCTCATAAAAACTTTTTCTATCATGATTTCATGGTAGGTTTTAACGTGAGGTTTAAAAGGCGGTTTGCAGTAATTCAAGTTTTGTAAATGTAGAATTTTGTCAGCTATATTAGGGCTGTCTCTCGCAAGATCTGAGGAAGCTTTTAGCATACCCATAAGTTCTAAGCTACATATGTCTTCCTCATGCTCTGAAGGCTCTTCTTCCGAACTGGGTACCACCAGAACCTCATCATCGTCACATTCTTCAACTTCCACCTTTATAGAAAACTGGGAAGGTTGGTTATTAACGGGATGATTTATAATTTCTTCCTTACGCTTTTTACTTGTTCCTTTTAGTCTGGCCAGCGTTTGTTCTACTTCATTCTGAAAAAAAAAAATGATTTGAATTAAATATTACAATAGTAAGGAAATCTTACTTACACCTCCACTAGCACTTATTATAAAGATATGAATTTTAAATATTGGCTGAGGACGACATGTCTGTATTGATCTATATTTTTAGTTTTGACGTTCATAAATATCACAAGGTGATTTAAGTGAATAAATTATTTTCATTTCATTTCATTTCATTTCATTAGCTAGTGAGAAATTGCTTAACTAACAAATTATCTATGTCAAGGTTTTTCTATTAACTATTAATATATTTCAAAAATAAGAAAAAAAAATTTACGGCACCTGAAAACCAGCGCTATTCTGAGAGCTCGCCCTCAGGATAGCATTAGCTGAGATGTCGCCTTTTGCTATGTTTCTATGTTATTGATTTACTAATGTTTTTAATTTGTATTTGTTTTAATAGCAATGAAAACTTTTTTATTTTATTTTTAAGTACAGTTCAAAAAATAAAATATAGCAACCATTCTTTTTTTAAATACATTGAGTGGAGGTGGTAGCTAGTACCCTATAATATAATGTATATTATACATAAACATTCATATAAATCACTCATATTATAAATGCGAAAGTTACTCTGTCTGTCTGTCTGTCTTTCCATCATTCTTAAGCTACTGAACCAATTAGAAAAAAACTTGGTATGCAGATGGTCTAGAGCCTGAGATAAAATATAGGCTACTTTTCAACTGGAATAAAAGGTTATAAGGGAGGAAGGGGGCTCAAAGTTTATATGAAAGTCCACACGGACGGAGTCACGGGCAACAGCTACCAGTCATACATTTGACTTTCCAGATGTACAGAAAGGCTTCTTGTTGTTAGTAGATTTAATTGTTTTCTAATCCGTCTAATAATAAGTGTTCATATCTTCAGTATTGTTACTTCGTCCATTTAATTTAATTATCTCTACTACTGTAAATTTTAAAAGTAAGTTAAGGTTCTTATTTACAAAAAAAAAAAATTATACATACAGACGAATTGAGAACCTCCTCCTTATTTGAAGTCGGTTAAAAAACAATGGCTCTACAGGAAGCTGATTCAAATAGTAGAAAAAACAAAGAGGCTGCATTAGACCATAATGATAGGTATAAATCAACAAAAATTGTACCTTTTCTTTCATTACATCGCCTAACAGAACCAGTCGAGACTGAACAGAATGGAATTTACATGTGCATATTGTTTTAGTATGTTTTTTTTACTCCATTTACTGCGGCAGGTATAAAAGAATCATAATATGCATTCCTATATCTGCAAGTCAATGAACGCTAGCTAATTTTAAATTTTGCTAAGAAGATTACTCCGGATAATGCAACTTTGCAATGTTTACTCTGTACTTATCCTACCCAAATCCTTTAAATAATAAAACCTTAAAAGGTATACGCCTTTCTTTTTTTCCTTATCATTTTTGCTCACAAACCATCCTCATACTCAACCTCATAGGTTTAAACTAAAAAAATAATTATGTAAATCGGTTTAGCTG
The DNA here is from genome assembly GCA_026213755.1 of Eurema hecabe. Classification (NCBI taxonomy): domain Eukaryota; kingdom Metazoa; phylum Arthropoda; class Insecta; order Lepidoptera; family Pieridae; genus Terias; species Terias hecabe. Next base: position 4,603,084 of record JADANM010005620.1, read on the forward strand.
TTATCGAGTTATGTGATTACCAACACATTTTGCGATTCATTTTAATATTATAGCTTGTTAAGCACTCTTACTACATCTGGTTTGAGGAATTCTAGTAACTAAATTAGATTTCTTTATATTAATAAAAAAGTTGAATAAAAACAGAATCAGGTTCTTAATTAAGTGGGTGTGAAATAAAGTAGTTTTAGGAATAATTTATTTTTATTTATTTATTACACTTCGTATTAGGTACAGATAGTTAATAACGTGAAAAATTAAGATTAACTGGCGGCCTTATCACTACTCAGTGATCTCTTCCAGGCAACCACAGATGAAAGAAGAAAAGGAAGAGATTAAAGTACTTTTCGGCAAAATGTAACAAATTTCACAGTTATATATATATATATATATGTAAACACGTACCATATTATATAAATATATACCTAAAGACAATCGAAAGATAGATTACATAGCACTACATATTATAATAATTAAATAATAGTTGTGTTATTATGAGAAATATACTTTAATATAAATAAATAGTATAATTTTAGTCAAAATATATAATACTAGCTAACACGACATAATGTAATTACTAAATACTTTTCAGTTTTTTTATAAAACCTATGACACTCAGCCATAATGTAGCTTTCTATTGGTGGAAGATTTTTTAAAATTGGTTCAGTATATCCTGAGATTACCCGTTACAATTTAACAAACACACAAACTTTACTTCTTTATAATATTAGTATAGACTAGCTGATCCGTGCCCACTTCGTTGTGACATAATTTTAACAATCCTTTTTTTATATAGCCTATGACACTCAGCCATAATGTGGCTTTCTATTGGTGGAAGATTTTTTAAAATCGGTTCAGTAGATCCCGAGATTGCCCCTTACAATTTATCAAACACACAAACTTTACTTCTTTATAATATTAGTTCTTTATTATTATTTTTTATTCCTTTTAATATTATAGACTAGTTGGCCCGACGTTACTTCCTTCACACAATACCTATCATAATAATAACCATATACTCGACATCTACTTTTTCTCTTGATCTGTTCCCATCCTTGTACTTTAAGGAATAAATAGGTACAGTAATAATATGGCTTATATTCGTTATTAGTTATTACGCTATATTAATATGTAACTTTCTAATGAAAAAAGAATTATTAAAATTGGTACATTATTTTTGAGTTTATTCATTACATAATAAAATACAAATATTTTCTCTTTATGATATTAGTGTAGAATGTATATAGGTTGTTAATACCGTGTTTATATAAATGTTCATAAATATCAAAAAAATAAACAATAATGTAGTCAACATTAGGTTTATAAAGATCAATAATTTCGAAACCAACATATTGTTTCATCTGACAACTAAGGTATTAATATACATTTATAAATAAAACTTATATATCATTAAAAATTTATCATTGTTTTAATCTTTTAATAATATTTTCCCTGTAACGAAATGACAACTAAGTCTAACCTAGACTCGTTTGTAGGTACTTAAAAAAATCAATAAAATGTCTACCCTCATACTTTTAGACACCTTTCTGCAAATCAATATTATGTATTTTAACATAGTAACAAGAATTGTATTTCGTATTATAGTTTAGATGAACAAATTATCAACATACGTCATTGAAAAACTTTCATTAATCAAAATGGAGGTACCTGCAATTCTTCTAATTCATTGTCCGAATCGCTAAGATCACGCGGCACCAACTTTGTTTTTCTACTTCTTTTCTTATCGCCTTCCATTATGTACAATACAGAACATCACTTTGCACTTAATAACATTATTCAGAGTAATATTGTATAAATATTAAATACCAAGTTTACAAACTAGTATTTAACTAAACTCAGTTCTCAAGAACAGTCAAATATAAGTCAACATTGTTTAAACGCGACGTCCTACTTACTTAATGTATGTCTGTCCTTTTCGTTTGTAAGTGATAAGAGTAAGATATTAGACGTAACGGCTCAAATCTGTGACATTTATAATTTAGTCGGTTTTTGTAATATGCCAGACGGGTAGTTCTCAAGATTGAAACTCGTTCAGAAATATTTGTTACGATAATTTTTATTAAAAGTACAATAACGTGTTAATAAAGGACTTGTGGTAGTAAACTATTATATATTTTGAAACACCAAGATCCTTTATCCCGTACAAATATTTTATTTAATGTTTAAAAATGTATTAAAAATTAAATAATTTACACTAATATTAGCCAGATTATATGAATATCGATTTAATTAATTAAAAAAATGTATATTTATTGTGTACATACATATATTTAAGTTTAAGACACCGCGAATTTAATTATTTAACTAATGATGACTGGTCCTAAATACTGGTATCTGTGTTTAAAAAAACTTGTGTCTTAGCAAATTCAAATGTCAGATTTATAACCTCTTTAATCTTCGCTTTATAAAATGGAACAATAATAAGCTTTATATTTAAGCCCACGAATCTATAAAAACAAAAATGTCTTTATTTATTAAACATTATAAGCCGGGTACTTTATACCACACCCAAGCATTATGGCGTTTAAATAGTACTGTAGCGGAAAACTTAAATAAAAGTGATGGGGAGGAAGAGTTTAGAGTTTTGGATATTTTAAAGAAACGGGAACGGCAACAAAAGAAAGTAGCTCGGAGAACGGACGTTATGCCAGATAGAGAAGTGAAAATGCCGACAGACCAGGTAATTAAGGCGAATTCATTATAATTACAATAAGTCTTTCGTCGTTTAAGTTTTTAGGAATACAGGTCAGAGCCCAGTCTCTTCGCAAAAAATCAGCATAATAATATATTTTAATCTTATATTAATTCAACTGTTCACCATAATATTGCTTGCATTGTTAAGGTATTAAAAAACAATTATGCATGGTTTGGAAAGTAAGTGGAGAGAAAAAGTGTTGTGAAGTCCCAAACACCAGTTGCCTGAAATATAACCTCCAGTCCTCCTTCATAATGCTTAAACTTGACTTGATTAAACTGGGAACCTTATTAACTGACCAAAAATGGAGTAAAAAGGAGCCTATACATACCATATTTTAATATTTTTTTAGTTTTAATATACTTCTTCAACTTAAAATTTTGACTTGGCCGTGCCTTTATATTTATGTAATGTACGTCTTCGTAAAGGAAAACATAAATTTATATAAAACTGTCTATGATATACCCGGAGACAAATTTCGAAAAACAAATATACAAACTCATGCACTAAAGCACGCCGAAGACAGTGTTATATTTGAAAAACTGCCAAGCTATGTCTATAAAGATATATAATAAACTGCTGGAACATTCAAAAAGTATGGGAATAAAAAAAAATTAAAACAGAGCTTTATGTGTGGTTGACTCAAAAAAACTATTATTAGTTTAATGAATACTTAAATTGATAGATAATTTTAATTATTTAATACGACGTTACATATTTATTGACATAACATTTAACATAATAGTATTTTATTGACATAAATTTTTATAATATATAATTGCAATAATTCATCAGTCATTATTCAGGTGTTGGTGGCAAGCTTAACAGCATGATGCCACTCCTCTCTCATTAATCATAATCATAAGTAATTTAACCGATACATATAATAAAAACGTAACAAGTCGCTGTCTGTACATGGAAGATATATGAGAAAAAATATTATAGGAGACCTTTATTAACGCAATAGAACCCAAAACAATGATTTTTGGAATTTTTGTCTGTTTGTTTGTTCACGCTAATCTCAGAAACGGCTTATCCTGTCTAGATGACGTTTTTAATGATATATTGTGGTAAGCTTCACTTAACATTTAGTGTTTAATTCATGTCAATCAGTTGATAAATAAAAAAGTTATGGCAATTTAAAGAATCACGTTGAACTTGCTGAACGTTTGTTGGCGCGGGCTAGGCATTTTAAAACATGCTGCCCTAAGTCACTTTTATACGCGGGCGAAGTCGCTGGCACAGCTAGTATTAAATAATGATTGTCTGGAACTGGTTGCTTACAAATGTATTGGTTGTTTTAGCAATAAATGATTTTATTATTATTACGTCTCTTACAATTACTCATTATAATTTATAACTACAAAATTATAAACTACACTACCTCTTAGCTGTTAAATTACTAAATACTATGTACTCGACCACTGAATATTACGTGTTTTATATATTTGTTTATTAAGATAATATATAAAAAGTGTTTATACATATGTAAATAACAATAAATTCTATATTTTCAGAACTGGGGCAATGTATGGCCGGGTCCAAGATCTTTTCATCCATCCTCGGTACCACTACCAATCCGTCAAGGTTATGTGCCTAAAGGTCAAGTTCCACCAGGCAAGAAGGCGAATGCCGAGCTGATGAAAGTACCCAACTTCCTCCACCTGACACCACCAGTAATAAAATCTCAATGTGAAGCTATTAAAAAGTATTGTACGGAATGGCCAAAGCTCCTCAATTCGGAAGACGCTATTGAGCAGCATTATCCAGTGGAAGTCATAACATCCGATTATTGCCATGCTAGCCCGACTATAAGAAATCCTTTAGCAAGAATTGTCACTCTACGAGTAAAACTGTCTAGCCTAAACCTTGATAAGCATGCCAAAGACAAGTTTTTGAGGTTAGTGGGTGAAAAATATGATGCTACAACAGATTTAGTTACCCTAACAGCGGATAGATGTCCGATGAGAAAGCAAAATTTGGACTATGTGAATTATTTGCTAACAGCATTGTACCATGAATCTTGGGCCGTTGAGGACTGGGAAAAAGATAAAACTGAAGATGATATGGAGTATTATGTTTGGGATAATAATGTGTCGAAGAAGAATTTAATTAATTGGTATTTAAGAGCGAATAATGAAGTCAGAAGCTTATCGGATGAAGATTATAAGAGCTTTGATGTTACAGCTATTCCGAATGCAGAAGGATATAAAAATGCAGTGTCCAGTTTTTATAACGATGGGGAGAGTGAGGAGACGTTAGAGAAATATGGTGCGGCAGTAAGGAAATTGTTAGGGTTGCCAGAGAAAAAAAATGTAGCATAGATTGTATAATTCTGTAAAATAAATAAGTCTAATAGTTATTGTGTTTTTAATCATAAATATGAATTCTGATGTATTTATTGCAAGGATATTATTATATTGCAAATAAGGAGCTCTTTAATTGTAATTAAGAATAATATATATTTTTAACATCTCTCTCATGTATTGACTAACATAAGAAAAATATTTTTCATGCATTTTAAGGACAAAGAATTAAAATATGTTTTATGTTTTAAACTTAGATTATGTTTAAAAGTAGCATTATCAAGAAGGACTAAAAGTAGTAGCTAAAATACTACTGGTACAGCAGTAACTTGATTGAATACTACTGTAGCAGCCCTATCTATTTAATATCGTGTGTTGTATGTTGTAATAAATTTATTTTTACACAAAAAAATGGTTATTATGTATTAAAACTATTTTAAATTAGAGTTTTTAATTAACTACTCCTGCTTGGCAAATTTAAAAGCATTTATACTTCAAACAAAATAGGTAGGTATTAAATTTTATATAAACACTCGAATACTTCAAAATCAAAAGCAATCTAAACAGAAACAATAAAACAGAAAATTATGTTTTTACAAGCTCCACTAAACTTAACGACCGACTAGTAATAATAAAACAGTATTAAAAATTCGTTCTCTTCATTTTCGCGCTAAAACATGGCGACAATTTTGTTTTTTCTTTTAATTTTGTGTAATGTTCTATTGGCTTCGTGTAAATTGAGAGCGTTTGAGGATGAAGGTAAGATAAACTATTATTTATAAATTATTTAAATATAAAAATAACACCGTATGTATCAGACTAGTTTTAATATACCTAATCGATGTGAAATATTTTGTTAATTATAAAGAAATAGTTTAAACAGATTATTTATGCACAATTATAAATAAATAAATTGTTACTAGTATTACAATCAAAAAGTACGAATGAATTAAGAAACTCTTTTTGGGTCAGTCAAAAATGCAAATATATATTTTTTGACGTTAGGATAAAATTTCAAATCAATGCAGCAAATACAAAAGTACAGACCGTCTATCTCCTAAGTCTATCTCTTGAAATGATTATTTTAAAGTAAATTTAGCAGACAATTAGTTATATACTAATAATATTTATTTTCGGTGTATCTATATACATATATTTTTTATAACATAGGGGCAAACGAGCTGGCGAGCCACCTGATGGAAAGTGGTCATTGCCACCCATGAACCCAGGAGTGTGTTGCCGACCTTTTAAAAATATGTACGCTCTCTTCTTGAAGCAACCCAAGTCGAATATTAATTTAAGCATTTTATATTTTCAGTAAATCCAACGAGAAATTTTGTCTATTGGCCAAACGCGACGGTTCCATTTTATATAAACCCAGAGCATTATGGTATGTTGTCTATTCCCGAATAGAGATACGCAACTCAAAATTATCTTTTACTTATTTTAAAAGCTTTTGTGATCGAAAGATAAGAAAAACATAGTTGGGAAAAGTTAATTTAATAAAAAATACAATCTTTGAAAAAATCTAGTCCTAGGACTATAGAATTATAGATAACAATCTCTATCTACACATTGATACATACGAAATATTTGGTTCCTATACATTTTTTAATCATATGACTACATAGTGCATAAGAAAGCCACTTATCGCTGTCTGTCTGTCCCTATTTCC
>JADANM010005620.1:4609877-4628897 GCA_026213755.1 Eurema hecabe
ACTACACAACAGAGAGATTTAAGAGCTTTATTTGTATAACTAGCGACAAGTCTCGGTTTCGCACGCATATATATTGTATTAAACACTAGCTGACCCGTGCCCACTTCGTTGGGCATAATGTTAATTATTCTTATCAGTTTTTATATACCCTATGACACTCAGCAATAGTGTGGCTTTCTATAAGCGAAAGAATTTTTAAAATCGGTTTAGTAGATCCCGAGATTACCCCTTGCAATTTAACAAAAACACAAACTTTATTTCTTTATAATATTAGTATAGATATGTCTTCCTCTTGATCCACTATATCTTAATAAAAACAGTATCAAAATCCGTTGCGTATTTTTTAATATCTACCTATATTTTATATAAATATTACTTGCATAAATGCAAGTGAAACGAAAAATAATAATTAAAAGCAAATTTGTTTTCTTTTCTTTATAAGACGAGGAGCAAACGCGAGTCATTTTATCGGCGCTGTCGTTGTTCGCGTTTCGGTCTTGCGTCCAATTTCGACCGGTTATGGCGGCCCCTTTCGACCAACACGTGTTGGTGATCGAAAACCCGGGTGGTACCAGGAAATGTGAGGTGAACAGTGAAGCCCATTCGTTGGAAGAACCACATGTAAGTTGAGGCTTAAATCTATCGATAGTAATATATAGTACGCGTCATTTATGTTTAGCGCTGGACGAGAATAGCTGCGCATCGATAGAATCGCGCTCGTAATTGCCGTATTGGGTGCGAGAAAGACAACACTATGGGGAACCAATCAACGCTCGCGCACCCGACGATCACGCGCCGTCCCCTCGATACCTTATTATTGACTTCTTCACAGGTTTCGTTCAGCGCTAAAGATTCGTGACGCGTACTATACAGTGTGTTACAAAAGAAGTATCCGATCCGAAAACCTCTCACTAAAGTCCGGCCATAGGTCCTTATTTTGCTATCGTTTAGAAAAAATAATGTTATTATTTTTTTCAATCAAAAAACAATTAAACTAGGTAAAATTGCAGCTTATATGGCAACACAGTCTCGCGTGCACGTACTCTGAAATAAAATGAAATGAGATTTTTATTCTGAATAGATTTGAATCAAATACCTTCAGAAAGTCTACATGGTGCCTACCACCGGTTCGGGAACTAGCCCGGCGAGAACTCTCTGATAGTTCTTTCTTTCTTTCTTATATATTATGGCATTAGCGTCTAGCTTTTTGCCAATGTCAAGTAAAATCGTCATCAAGTCGTCTTTAGTAGTGTCAGTCAGTCGTTTCGTTCTGCCCTTCGTAAAGTGATAGTGAGCTTTACGAAGAACCTAGACGAATCCTGGAGCAATCAAAACGGCGCTACTATGCGCTCTCGAATAAATTCTTCATTTCCTGGACACTTATTAGCTAATTTACTGCATGAATCACTAGCACAATCAAACATTAAATCACTTTATGCACCAAAAAAGGAATATTCAATCGAGATTACAACTAGACGCCGTAAGATTCCCGCCAAAACTCTAACCTCTCTGATAGTTATAGTGTCTGTAGGCAGTAGGGTTCAGGAACCGTACATGAGTTGCCAGCGCTTATGAATTTCCTTGATTTTGGTTGAATTTTTCAATAGAAACAATCTTTAAAACTTTATTGTATTGTTATTTTTAAATATTCATTTCTATTTTTTTTCTTCGAAAACGTTTTTAGGTAGAGAATATCACCCTTTTGGCTCGGACACATGTTTTGTAATACACTGCTAGTCTTAAGAAGTACAAGTTATATATATTGACGACCGCTTGGCGCAGTGGTAACACAACTGCTTTCTGCGCGAAGAGTCTTCGGTTCGATTCCCACACCGGAAAAATATATTTGTAATTTACATTTGTATTTTTCTGGGGTCTTAGTGTTGCTATGTATTGTATGTATGTATTTATAAAAGAAAAGTATGTATATGTAATTTATTCCGATATCTAGTTGCCATAACACGAGCCTCGGCTTAGCTTGGAACTAGATGGCGCCGTGTAGAAATGTCCTGAAAATATCTGTTTATTTATTTATTTATTTATAGCACTATAGCGCATTATGCGGCGTTTTTGACTTGAACTTTTTATAATTTTACGCTTTCACGGCCAAACCGCTGCACCCATTGGAATGAAATTTGGTACATAGATGGTCTAGAGCCTGAGATAAAACATGGGCTATTTTTTAACTGGAAAAAGGGGTTATAGGGGGGAAGGGGGTCAAAGTTTATATGAAAGTCCACGCGGACGAAGTCGCGGGCAACAGCAAATATAAAATATAATATACTATTTATTTGTATCTATTGGTATCAAAAATAATTTATAAGTTCTTTATCTGACCATGACTAAAACCCCCTCCATCCTTGTATAGATTTTTAATAAGTTTTAAACTCTTTTCAGCGCATAACAGTCGGTTACGAATGTATGAAACCGCCTTACTTAGATATGGTGATAATGCGGGCGCTTGGATTCCCGTTTGAACACAACAGGGCAAGCCGGGATATCTTCATAGACGTGCAATTCGAGAACATTGAGCCAGGTGATTGAATTCCTTTTACACGCTTTGTATTAGCTTCACCTGTATGTTTGTATGTTTGTTTGTAACCGACTTGTTTGGGCGCCATTTTGACCCACTTTAAACGGCCATTTCGTTCAAACTTTGAAGATTTATTGAGGATCGATGACGATACACTAATTTGATAAAATTTCAATTTCAATTTATATAATTTTCATCTATAGTCTACAAGGTAAGAAAATTAATTAAAATTTAAATAATAGTTTAAAAAAATTAAAAAACACGCTTTTTATAAAAAACCGAACTAAAAAATAGAATATAAATTTTAATGAATTAAGAAAATAGTGTTAAAAAATATTCAAAGAATATAAATGAATAAAAGTGTGAATTAAAAAAATATTTTATATAAAAAAAAAAACGTGTTTTTTAGTTTTTTTAAACTATTATTTATATTATTTATGTTTAATTGTTTTAAACAGCGCGATGCCACGGTCTGTGGTAAGACTTAAGAACTTAACTGAAACCGTTGATATTTATTTATTTATTTATTTATTCACTCTTAGTTATAAGTAGCGTCAAGAAACATTAGCGCCGAACGAAACCTGCGCAAAAGTCGAAAATAGGTATCGAAAGGACAGCAAAGCGTGGGGGGCGCGTGATCGTCGGGTGCGCAAGCGTTGATTGGTTGTCCCAGTCGTGTTGTCTTTCTCGCACCAATACGTCAATTACGAGAGCGATTCTACCGATGCGCAGCTATTCTCGTCCAGCGCTAAACATACGTGACGCGACCTATACAATATAACCCTATACCTACAACATTAGCATTTCATTGGATACAACATTTGTAACAGGCGGCCTTGTCACTAACGAGTGATTTTTCTAGTTTTTCAATTACAGAGCATAGTGCGACATTTCAGCGCACGCAAAGGAAGCCCTCAAAGATGTATAATTTTCCCCGCTTTTTCCACATATGTATTCCATTATATCTTCGCTCCTATTAGTTGCAGCGTGATGTAATATAGCCTAAAGCCTTCCATGATAAATGGTCAATTCAATAAAAAAAGAATTTTTCAATTCGAACCAGTAGATCCTGAGATTAGCGCGTTCAAACAAACAAACAAACAAACTCTTCAGCTTTATATATTAGTATAGATTGATTATTGCGTGCAGCTCGGACGGTTATAGTTACATAATATTGTTTTATTAATGACATTACATTTACAGTTATTTGGTTATATAATTAATAATTTAATAATTGAATAGATGTAGTTTTATTAATTAACAGAATTTACTTTTTGTTGGTTATATTTGCTATCATAGCGTAGTGCATATGATATGATACTGACGCAGATTTGTGGCAAAGTTACTCGATGTTTTTTACTTAATTCGTACTAGTTCCCGTTCCCGGGGCAATACTGAGATATAATATACTATGTGTTAATCCAAGGTATTTATTTATTTAAAACACTTTATTGTACATAAAGAAAAAACAATCACAACAAACAGATACAATAAAAACTTAAATTATTATGCACAAAAGGCGACCTTATTGCTACGTAGCAATCTCTGCCAGGCAACCTGAGAAATACGGAAAATGTAAAACGAAAAAACAAATATATAGGTATCACCTATTTACATACCAAATTTCACATAAATCGTTCGAGCCGTTTTTGCGTGTAAGAATATCAAACATACATATTAACATTTGTAATAATGTATGTAACATTATTACAAACTTTCAAATTTATAATATTAGTAGACTAATAAAATTGCAGCGTTTTCATAAAACACTAAGAAACAATTATAACCACACTAGTCGTTACTATAATGTTTGAAAGTTTCTCACGATTTCTCTGGTTTCCAATCATCAGACCCTGATATCCTTACAACAGAATCTCCTGTGACGTATTACCTTTCAAACAAAAAGAGCATCATCAAAATCGGTGCATAGACCTTAAAAGGCCGGCAACACACTCGTGACATCACGAGTGCTCATGGGCGGCGCTGATCACTTTCCGTCAGGTGACACGCCAGTTCGTTTGCCCCCTATTATATAAAAAAAAAATAGACGAAAAAGTTATGCCCGAACAAACATTAAACAAGAAAAACATATATACGGACGAATTCAGAAACCTCCTCCTTGTTGAAAGTCGGTTAAAATGCAACGATATAATCATTATTTTAAATACTCTTATTACGTAATCTTACGTCAATAAACACGTTGTGACAAAATATCCATTATGTAAATCATTAATTAGTTGACAAACTAATTTACTCATTAGTTAAGTTCACTAATGACTTTTTAATGAAATTGTCATTAAATGAAAATTGAATTAATAATTAATAAATGACTATTAGTTTATTGATTGTTTGCTGAACAATAGGTAAATAATCAGAATGGTTTTACAGTGAGATTTCTTATCTACTACGCATGTAGATAAGGAAAAAGTAGGTATATCATTATATAATATAAAACAAAGTCGCTTTCTTTTGTCTGTCCCTATGTATTTTTAAATCTTTAAAACTACGCAATCGATTTTTATGTGGTTTTTACAATAAGATAGAGTGATTCAACAGGAAGGTTTATGTGTATGTGTTTAAGTCGAATGTCGATGGGAAACACATTTTATGTCTTGATTCCCTTGTCATTGTCGAAATACACGTTCTTCGCTGTAAACTAAGAGATTTATTATTTTTAATTTCTAAGAAACGTAGGTAAACTAACAGTTATAATTTCAACACGGACATGAACGAAGTGATCTTTTAATACAGGCTACGATTTTTTCCTTTTTGGTATGACAGGAAAACTACGGTAAATAGTTTTATATATCTAATAGGTTTTCGAAGTTAACTAGGTATTTATTAACTTGAATACGTTACTGTATCAGCAAAAACAACGTTAACTCTTATAGCACACAAAAACAATATTTACTGCACTACATTTATACGATGTAACGTATTTATTTATAGATCATTCGCTTAACAATGAACTCGGTATCAGTAAACAGAGCAATGTACATTCACTGATAAACCCTAATTACTTATTTCATCGCTCAGTCTTCACCCGTCAGCCGCGATGTCAGCACAACAATTCAAACTTTACGAAAACATTTTCATCGAAACCAATATCCAGTCGCCGGATTACGATGGCGTTATTGTTATCCTATATCCTCAAGAGATGAATGTCGGCTTACCACGGCATATAGAAAGCTTTATAGATAACATTTCGAAGCTAGATAAGCATATTCATAAAGCTCCTACGGTTTGGAATTGTGATTATGTGTCGGGAAGTCGACTGGTTCTGTCTCCAACGGGGAAGATTACGCCGTATCATGATGTTATGGTGGTAAGAGACGCATGTAAGAAGGGCATGGCTCGTGCCCTCGATGCTGGCATGACGAGACCTCTGCTGGTTATCAAGAATATAGTTAGCTTCCCTGATGGACAGCTTGTTGGGATACTCGGAGCGCTAGAAGCTTTGTATATGCCGCTACAGATCCGCGAGTTCAAGGACACGAAGAACTTCATACGCATAGGATTCCATTCTGATGAAACAACGAATGATGGGTTCGAAAGGACGGTGAGAAACGCTCTCGCTTTGGAAAGATCGAGAATTTTTGCACGGGATATAGCTGGGAGTGACCCGGAACGGATGTCTCCGGCTAAAATAGCTGAGTACGTGAAGCAATCGTTTGCTGGAGATACGAATATAACCATCAACGTGATAGATGACCAAGAAGTTATCTCGAAGGAGTATCCTTTGCTAGCTGCAGTGTCACGGGCGGCTAACAAAATCGAAAGGCATCAAAGTAGAGTCGTAGAAATACACTACAACTCTTCGAACCCAAGTCGGGTGTCCGAAACCCTTATGCTTGTTGGAAAGGGGGTTACATACGATACTGGCGGCGCTGACGTCAAGATAACAGGAAAGATGGCTGGCATGTCCAGGGATAAAAGTGGAGCAGCAGCCGTTGCTGGTTTTCTAAAAGCCTGTTCCATCCTCAAACCACCTCATTTGAAGGTCATCGGTATACTATGTCTGTGCAGGAACTCTATAGGGGAAGACTCGTACGTAGCTGATGAGTTACTTATATCTCGCAGCGGGAAGACTGTAAGAGTCACGAATACTGATGCTGAAGGGCGATTAGCTATGGCGGATTCGGTTTTCAAGTGCTCCCAAATTGCATCTGAAGAGTTAAACCCTCATATTTACACAATAGCTACTCTCACAGGTCATGCTAGTGCCTGTTATGGGAAGCATACCGCTGCTATGGATAACCACAGCGCGAAAGCAACTAACCATTCCAATAAACTGCAGTTCAGTGGCTCAAGAATGGCTGAGGGTGTGGAAATTTCGACTGTAAGGGCCGAAGACTTAGCTGTGAATCTTGGAAAGTGTAGAGGAGATGACTTGGTTCAGTACGACACGGATGCTAAGAGTCGTAACCATCAGCTGGCAGCTGGGTTCTTGATCAAAGTAGGTGGTCTAGAAGAGACTAATATTAAGTATACTCATTTAGACATTGCGGGGGCAGCGGGCTCGCCTCCCGAAGAACCTACAGCGGTGCCAATATTGACCCTATGTCATGCCCATAAGGTGCTAATTTAAACGATGCACGAATGTATGTCAATGTTATTTTTACACGATTTTCTGTAAGCGAATTATTCTTTGATATACTAGATGTGTTTCACGGATTCGGCTGCGGCGAAACTGTTATTGTATTGCAATTATCATACGCCATGTTAGTACAAATGTTTATTTTTATAAATTATTTAAAAACAACTTTTTTTTTCATTGATAATAAATTTTATCCTCTTTAAATCTATTTTATTTTTCAAATCAAATGTAGTTTGTGTTTTTAAACAGGCTGTGTTTGTGCAAAATATTATCAAAATCGGTCGAAGAGTTTTATAGTATTTAATACAAACAAATAATAATAGTTACTATAACTAATTATTAATTTATTGTCTCTTTATTTTTTATCAGCAAATTATTAGATAATGTTTATTAATACTATTCGTCATAAAAATCGCCTTTGTAATCAATACAAAGACTCAACCTAATCTTCATTCTTTACTAGCTGTTGCCCGCGACTCCGTCCGCGTGAACTTTCATATAAACTTTGACCCCCCGTTACCCTTCCTTATAACCCTTTTTTTCAGTAAAAAAGTAGCCTATGCCACCCCTCAGGCTCTATACTATCTGTGTACCAAATTTCGTTACAATCGATTCCCTAGTTTTGGCGTGAAAGCGAAACAGACAGACTGATAAATTTCGCGCTTATATATTAGTATACGAGTAGAAGCGTGCATTCGTTCGTGTGCATTGGAATTTGTTTCAAGGTTAAAAGAATTATACATTAACCTCAGATTAGTTACGTTTTTAGAACGATTTCTGGCCTAGAAGAAGTTTTTATATATAACTAGCTGTTGCCCGCGACTCCGTCCGCGTGGACTTTCATATAAACTTTAACTTCCCTTTTCTCCCCCTTATAACCGTTTTTTTAGTTCAAAAGAAGCCTATGTTTTATCTCAGGCTCTAGACCATCTGTGTACCAAATTTCATTACAATCGGTTCAGTAGTTCAGTATCAAGCGAAAAAAGTATTCCGCACAGCAGCGGCAGCACACATACATACAAGTCAACACGATAGAAAAGATATAAATCATAAAACAAACAAGAGAAAAAGGGATAGTTTTGTCAGTTGCGCGTGAATGCAAATAAACATAAGACCGGCCACCATCACAAAGGTTAGACGTCCTAATTAGGATGTTTTTGCGTCTCCAAAATTTTGCGCGTATAACATATCTATTTAATAATTAATCATTGAAACGAACAGTCAAATTTATCATCTTTATATAGGTACTAGCTGACCCTTGCCCACTTCGTTAGGAATAATGTTTATTATCCTTTTCGGTTTTGTTATATAGCCTATATGACACTCAGCAATAATGTAGCTTGGTGAAAGAATTTTTTTAAATCGGTTAAGTTGATCCCGAGATTACCCCTTACAATTTAACAAACACACAAACTTTACTTCTTTATAATATTAGTATAGATTAGTATAGCTTTTACAGAGGAAAATCGTTATAAATTATAATTATTCTAATACGACACACAGATAAAAATTTTAATTCATTATCCGTATATCTTACGTGATTCAGACAATTATTATTTTCCGTGGAAATATTTTTATTCACCTATAGTTACTAATAATAATTAAATACTATTAAAGAGTTTGTTTGTTTGTTAGCCCGCTTTTCTCAGGAACTACTGCTATGAATTGACAATTTACCGGGGGTAGGTCTCTTTCGCAGGAGACCGACTGGGTGGGTACCCCCACAGTGCCAGACATTCTACCGCCTGAACAGTGACGTGCAAATGTCACTGTGCTCCGGTCTGAAGGGCACTGTAGCCAGCGAGATTACTGGGCTAATGAGTCTTAACATCTGACGACTCAAAGTGGGGAGCGTCGGTGTAGTGCACTCTGCCCAGAGCAAAGTTCTGGGTAGCACTACATTGGCTATGGGCTGGCGTTACTCTTACCATCAGGAGTGCGTCCAGCTCGTCTCCCCTCTTCATATTATAAAAAAAAATATATTTTTATGTTGGACAGTCCATTTATCGAGGAAGGCTAATAAGCTATAATATATAACATCACGCTACGACTAATAGGAGCAAAACATCAGAGAATGTTGCAAGAATGGGGAAAGTCATAATCCTAGTTTTTTTAATTATACTAATACTAGCTGCCCCGTGTCCACTTCGTTGGGCATAATGTTAATTATCATTTTCGTTTTTTTTTTTATATAGCCTATGACACTCAGCATCAATGTGGCTTTCTATTGGTGAAAGAATTTTTAAAATCGGCTCAGTCAATCCCAAGATTATCTTTTACAATTTAACAAACAACCAAACTTTACTTCTTTATAATATTAGTACGGAAAAATGCTTAAGGTTGAATGTTTTAACTACTTACACCTTTCTCTATTCACATATCGAGCACTCTCAAAAGCACTAAGTAGTGCTTTCGCTCGATGCGTGCAATTACATGTGCAGTGACAGAACATTAACTAATGTTTTTCTTTAATTTGACATTGATCGCAATGTCGCACTATGCTCTGTAATTAAACACGAAAAATATGTATTAAAGAATTATTCCTCTTTAAATGATCTAAAAAAAGTCTGCGACAGTATACGTCTTTCTTCTAAGATCGAATCACTGTAACCTTTTTTATGGTAATCAAATTTATTTCTAAAATCTATACATATAAAAAAAACGTAACGAGTCCCTGTCTGTACATAGAAGATACAAGAGAAAAAATATTACAGGAGACCTTTATTAACGCGATAGAACCCAAAACAATTATTTTTGGAATTTTTGTCTGTTTGTTTGTGCACGCTAATCTCAGAAACGGCTTATCCTATCTAGATGGGGTTTTCAATGATATATTGTGGTAAGCTTCACTTAACATTTAGTGTTTAATTCATGTCAATCGGTTGATAAATAAAAAAGTTATGGCAATTTAAAGAATCACGTTGAACTTGCTGAACGTTTGTTGGCGCGGTTTAGGCATTTTCAAAAATGCTGCCCAAAGTCCCTTTTCTACGCGGGCGAAGTCGCTGGCACAGCTAGTAAGAAATAAATATATGAATAGCTGATTATATGTTTTTTAAAATACTCCTTAAAACAACAAATTTAATCGCCCCAACAACTGATCAACATAATTATCATACCATTTATCGGATAATAAAATATTTAAATTGATATAGTTCACGATAATCGTATCTTGACAATATAAAATGGATCAATTTTGTTATTTATCTTTAATGTTACTCACCTACATGAAGTTTTTATTAAAAATTTGAAACGTTTCGATTAAATAATAATTTAATAATTAATGGTAAAGGGCTGGCGTTTCTCTTAACATCACGAGTACGTCCAGCTCGTCTCCCTACTTCATCGCATAAAAAAAAAAATCAAATAAACAATTATTGTTTTACTTTGAAACAGTTTATCTAGTTACGGGCTATTACCGCGAGTTCGCTCGCATTAAAAATAAATTCGCTTTTTTTAGTTAATAATTAACTTAATAAAAAACCGACTTCATGATAATACCTATTCAACAAAAAAATAATCGTTCAAATTGGTTCATAATCGGCGGAGATATTGCATATAAAAAAGTTCGTCCCCAATTTACCATACTTGGGGGTTGTTTTTTATTATTAACATTTAAATGGGACCACCCTTGAGGTATTACGTATACGCCGAAAAAAGATTTATTCAAATCGGTTCATAATTGGCGGAGTTATCGCGTAACAAACATAAAAAACATACGGGTCGAATTGAGAGCCTTCTCCTTTTTGAAGTCGGTTGAAAAGAAGCCTATGTTCATATTTTGTAAATACATGTATATTGTATAATTATAATAGCTCGCTTAACGCGACTTCGTTGACGCTGTACCTACCTATATTACCCTTAAATTTACACCTATAATTATTTTAAAGAAAGAATTATGTAAATCGATTCACCCTTTATCGACTTATGTGCTTACTGATACATTTTGTGATTCGCATTCGCATAATAAATAATATGTGATTCAAGAACTGTATGAAAATTGGTAGCGTAGTTTTAGAGATGTTAAGCATTGATAACAACGCTCAACGCGAGTGCTCATGGGCGGCGCTGATCACTTTACATCAGGTGACGCGCCTGCTCGTTTGCCCCCTATCATAAAAAAAAGACAGAAGAAAACGACTTTGTTTTATACTATGTAATGATAATGATTAATGATTATAATAATGTGGATTTTAATAAAAGAAGCAGTTCCAGAATATAAGTTATAAGTCATGATTTATATATGTCACGGAAAGTAACAAGAACAGCAAATTTATAAATTTCCTAGGAAATTTATAAACCTTCGTAGGATTCTAAATGAGAGATAAATTGTATTATTTTACGGCCACTTTTTCGCAAATTTATCAATAAAATTATACAATTTTTCTCTCGTTAAGAATCATACGAAGATAAATTTCCTAAGAAATTTATAAATTTGCTGTTCTTGTTATTTTCCGGTGACATATATATTTGAAATATGAACTTATGATGTACGAATTACAGTCTCGTTTCTCTCGGCCGTTACAAAGTGGCGGGTGTAAGTGACATTACTAGTGTTGCCACATTTTTAGTGTTGCTAGAGTGAAGTGACGTTCCGTTATCGAAACGCTACAAAGTTTTTAATATTATGCTTTTTCCAAGCTTTTTTTTTCCGACGGGCTAACTATATTTCTCTTGAGTAATGTTATGACTTATGAAACCACATTTTCAGTTAGTTTAAACATAAAAAACATGCATTTATACTCTATTAAGAATTTCTTGCCTTTGCAGGATCAATGGACCTCTTCACGAAAGACAGAAAGTTGCCGCCTGGTTTGAGGTCCCTGCCTTACGACGTGAACAGTGTTACGCATTTCGGTGAACGGGATCACAGCAAGAATGGGAAGAAAACTATTATTTTTAAGGTATGAAATTGTTTAACGCATAGATAGTCCCTTAATAGGTTCGCCGTAAGTGAAGCCAAAACTCAGTAGCTACTCCGAATGTAATCGTCGTCGATATCCAAAATTTTTGATACTGCTAACCGAGCTATGAGACTAAATACTTTAAATACTCTAATAAAGAATCGGATCGCACATCAGTTTATCGGAATGTTATCGAAACAGAAACAAAAAAGTTTTTATATTAATTCGAAGTTGCTCAAAAACTGTATCGAATATAATAAAAATCGACATCGATTGTGTTCGGAGTAGAGCTTCCGTAAACAACGTGTAACAGAAATGCGTGGTAATATTTAAGGATCGCAAAGAACACCTAATTTTACCGAATCTATTAAAAATTCATTTTATTTGAACTATTTATATTTATTAAGATATTGATTTTTATTTCTATTGACTAGCCTATCGATATTTAAATTTATCGACGCTACGACATCACTTTAGAGCTATCAGCTGTTACGTGTCAGTGACCGCATGACCCTATGACAATGCATTTCATTGAATAAGTTACTGCTGTCTCTGTCATTAGAATTCGAAAAGTGATGTAACACTTTTCTTTTGATTTTCATATTATCGATTTTATTGATGAATTAATGAAATAAAAATTCTCAAATATGTTTATTTTAATGCGGGGACTTGTATATAGACTATCTATGAGCATCTGAACATCACGCAAAAATATTACCACACATTTCTGTTACAGGTTGTATATGTAGGTGTTAACACCACGTTCTTATACTCGATGACATGCACACAAGCCCACCTATATCACGCTAAAACTACACAACCGATAAGAACGAAATTTAGTACAAACTTAGTCTAGAGCCTGGGAAAGACTATGTATTTTTTTTAAACCATCCCCCAAAAGGTTGCACGAGGGCTTGAAACGTTTTTTTTTATAATTTTACGCTTTCACGGCCAAACCGCTGAACCGATTCTAATCAAATTTGGTACACAGATGGTCTAGAGCCTTAGATAATACTTAAGCTACTTTTTAACTGGAAAAAAGGGTTATAAGGGGTGAAGGGCGGTAGGTTTATATGAAAGTCCACGCGGAAGGAATCACTGGCAACAGCTAGTAACAATATAAAACTCTTTTACAGGACAAAAGCGTCGCACAAAACCGTATAGGTCTCTCTCCAACAGACCTCCGCAAAATCGAACTTGTTTACGGCCCGGAATGTAAGAAACGCGACAGACAAGCCAAGATAGACCTCTGCAACCAATACCCAGTCCGCAAAAAGCGAGACTTACTCGAACATACCAGAAGTTTACGAGTTAATCCCGACATAACTCCTCCACCACAGACTCTTGATAGTATCCAGGAATTGGGCATCAATGATCAAGTGTCGAACATTGTCGAAGACGTCTATAAATTGTCAGCTACAGCCCTCAATAATGCTAGAGAAAAATACTGCAATAAAACTCAAGAAGCTCTAAGAATCGGTGATTCTGAAACCAAGAATAAAGATAGAAAACCAGATATACTAGGTATTATAAGCTTGGTAACTGAATATACGAAGGATATAGTTGAAAATGCTATTGCGAATTTGACGGAGTTCTGCGAGAGTTCGCAGTCTGTTGATGCCTACGTCAGAGCTAGGTGTAGCTGGTACGATGGTAATAGTGGGCGATGTCCTCAGTACTTTAAATCTACTAAATCAGGGGCGGTAAAATATTCCACGCAACATAGGCCAGTGTACCACCAATCAACAAAGCATAAAGGAAGAGCTGTCGTATATAATTACGATCATTTTGGAAGAGCTGGTCTTGAAGGTAATGCCACAGATAAAGCAAATAAAACTAAAATCACAGATAATGGAGACAATGAGGAAAATGTTGCCAGTGATGAAAAAAGTAGCAGTAACAGTACAGATAAAAGTTTGAATAGAAAGAAGAGAAGTGTTGCCATTAATGAGGATATAACTACGACGGAAATGACATTGAATACAGATGGTGTTGATGCGAAAAATTCGACTAAAGATATGTCGCGTATGGCAACAACTACACATGTTCATAAAAGAGGGAATTTCTCGGCAAATTTCAGAAGAAACTCTGACCATAATAGGTAAGAAATGTAAATTGATTAAATGTTTGAAGCGATTGCGGTGTTTTTTATTACCTTTCTTTCTTGCCTTGAAATGTTTGTTTTATTTTTAGTATATTAATCAATAGTTAAGGAGATTTTATAAGAAAATAAAAAACACCCCAATCTCCTTAAAGATTTCCCAAAATGCGAAACTTTATAAATGTTAAATCATTCATCTTTATAACGAACGAAATGTATGATAGAAGCAACGGATAAAAAAATATAATAGACCAAATGCATATTATGCAATATGTACTATTATTATTTTATACTAAAATTACCAATAACTACTATTAATGTTTTGTAATACCGTGACGATTGTTGTAAGTGTTACTATATGTGGCCTAGTTTAATAAAAATATATATTTAACTTTGAAATTAATGACTTCTGCGATAAATTTAACGTAGGAATGTGTTTTTTGTAAAACACGCGTCATACCAATTATCCGTATTTATGCAAAATGGAACCACTTGACAAATATTCTTCTTTGGGCTTTTGTCATTTGCCCGTGAATACAAATAAACATACGACTGGCCACCATCTGAACAGAATGAATGCGTCCTTGTCTACCTCACGACAAAAATATATTTTCATTTCTTTCTTTTAACTATTTTTTGTATAGTACGCGTCATGAATCTTTAGCGCTGAACGAAACCTGCGCGGAAGTAAAAAATAAGGTATCGAGGTAGCGGCGCGGCGTTCGGGCCGCGCGATCGTCGGGTGCGCGAGCGTTGATTGGTTGTCCCAGTCGTGTTGTCTTTCTCGCACCAATACCTCAATTACTATATTCTCGTCCAGCGCTAAACATAAATTACGCAACCTATTACACAAATACCAAAATATTATGAAATTTCGAAGATTGAAATCGAAAAATAAAGTAAATCGAAGTATGAGCTTGCTTACACGTGATATGAGATCAATATTGTGTTTTATTATTTTTTGTATAATAATTGGTACTATCAGTGAGCATTCTAAACACACAAGATGGCATTTTTAGTTTTGCCGGAAACGTATAACTCGTCTCGTTGCCTAAAGCAGACTAATGGTAAGATATCCTAATTAGGATGTTTTTGCTTCTACAAAATTTTGCGCTTATAACATAAATTATCCACTTAATATAATATCATTGATAGTAATCAAATGTGTAAAAACGAAAAGGTGCATTAACCTTATAATATATTAAATTATTTTAGAAAATTCTTACATTATAATAATAAAAATCGATAAGGATTTCTTCGCGTTCAACATATCTTCTGTAATCGATGTTGAAATCGATTAAATATTGTTTCATTATTTATTATTTAAGCGGTTATTATTTATTTTACTGTTAACTACTGTTTATCTTACTAGCAATTAAATCAATTATCTGAGTGTTGTTTGCTGAGTTGCTATATAAAAAAAGGGTTGTTAACATTATGTCCAACGAAGTGGGCACGGGTCCGCTAGTTTATAAATACAACGCTTTTAGTACAGCGCCATCTAGTCCCGCCCTAAGCAGAACTTGTGTTAGCAACTAGATAACGGATAAATTACATATACATACTTTTCTTTTGTAAATACATACATACATATAACACATAGCAACACCCAGACTCTAGAAATCTGATCTAAATATATATAATTCAAAGGTGACTGACATAGTGATCTATCAACGCACAGCCCAAACCACTGGACGGATCGGACTGAAATTTTCAGTGCAGGTAGATGTTATGACGTAGGCATCCGTTAAGAAAGGAATTCCCGAAATTCCCACGGGAACGGGAATTAGCGGGAAAATCCTTTTGTATGAAAAATCTAAACCGCTTAAGTTAGAAGCTTGAAATTCGGCATACCGGTTCCTTATTAAACTTAAACGTTAGTAGCAACAGTATATTGCAAAATTCCCACGGGAACGGGACAAAATATTTGTAGGAAAAAATCTGGGAAAAAAGGATTATAAGGGAGGAAAGGGAGGGTCACATTTTTTATGAAATTCCACGCGAACGGAGTCGCGGGCAACAGCTAGTATATCAATAAATATAAAAATAACACTAGCTTTTTAGTTCTTTAATATTTTGTTATAGCAATTATAAATGGTAGGCATTCTTATAAGGTAAGACGTTACGTTTCAACCGACTTCAAAAAAGGAGGAGATTCTCAATTTGGCCCGTATGTTTTTTTCTATGTTTGTAACGCGATAACTCCGCCAATTATTAACCGATTTGAACAAATCTTTTTTCGGCGTATAGGTAATACCTCAAGGGTGGTCCCATTTAAATTTAATAATAAAAAAACAACCCCCAAGGTTGGAAAATTGGGGATGAACTTTTTTATACGCAATATCTCCGCCGATTATGAACCAATGTGAACGATCATTTTTTTGTTGAATAGGTATTATCATGAAGTAGGTTTTATTATTCTTAAAGTTAATTATAGAAAAATTACATTTGTATAATCAAGTACCTACTTTTCGAACGCATTAAACTTATAAACCAATTTAAGTAGATTTTAAAACTAAAACAGATTGTTTTAATTCTTCAATACATCATTATCATTACACACTATAAAACAAAGTCGCTATCGCCGTCTGTCTGTCCCTCTGTCGCAACCTGTAGTACGGAAAACCTGTTTAATTGTAATTAGGTGGGTGGTGTAATAATAGATATTAGATATAAATCCATAAAAAAATATATATACATTCTAGCTGTGCCAGCGACTTCGCCCGCGTAGAAAAGTGACTTTGGGCAGCATTATTGAAAATGCCTAACCCGCGCCAACAAACGTTCAGCAAGTTCAACATGATTCTTTAAATTGCCATAACTTTTTTATTTATCAACCGATTGGCATGAATTAAACACTAAATGTTAAGTTAAGCTTACCACAATATATAATTGAAAACCTCATCTAGATAGAATAAGCCGTTTCTGAGATTAGCGTGCACAAATAAACAGACAAACAGACAAAAATTCCAAAAATAATTGTTTTGGGTTCTATTACGTTATTAAAGGTCCCCTATAATATTTTTTCTCATATATCTTCCATGCACAGACAGCGACTCGTTACGTTTTTATTATATGTATTGATTGATGATTATTATTATTTATTTTAGAGAAAGACAAAAACCTATAGAACCTCAAGAACATCGAATACATGTTAGAAAAAGACCGAGACCGAAAGACGAAAAGACAGACAAGGATGGCGTTATACAGATCGTGGAGAAGAACAGAGATAGACTGAGAATAAGATGGTATGTTCAAAATTTGTGATATAATATATCTTAATATATAAAAAATACGTGTCACGTTGTTTGTCCGCGATTAACTCCTAAACTACGGTACCGATTTGGCATTAAATTTGCACACCGTGTGCAGTTTGATCCAACTTAAAAGATAGTTTAAATCATCCTTACTAATATTATAAATGCGAAAGTAACTCTGTCTGTCTGTCTGTCTTTCTATAATGCTAAATCCACTGAACCAATTAGAACGAAATTTGCTACAAAGATAGTCTAAACCCCGGGGAAGGACACATTCTACTTTTTTTAATCAACCCCCAAACGGTTGCGCGAGGGGTTGAAACTTTTTATAATTTTCTTTTTATAATTCTATCTTTGTAACAAATTTCGTTCTAATTGGTTCAGTAGTTTTATCATGATGGAAAGACAGACAGACAGAGTTACTTTCGCATTTATAATATTAGTATAGCTTTCGCTGCGACTCATAGGAGCTAATATCGGTTCGGTTGATTATTATTAAATATTATATAATTCCTTTTCAGGCCTAAAAAGAGGATAAAAGAAAGACTGAGAATCAGCCAAATGCCAAAAACCGTGCTTCTCTCAAAAGAGAACAAAGAATTTTATAATGAAAGAAAATGGCCAGAGAGAATCGTCAAATATGTTATAAAGAATGACGAAAGATGTTAGTAGTAGTTTAATTAATTATCTAATTTTTTTTTATTTTTTTTTTATATAATAGGGGGCAAACGAACTGGCGCGTCACCTGATGGAAAGTGATCAGCGCCGCCCATGAGCACTCGTGATGTCACGAGTGTGTTGCCGGCCTCTTAAGGATAGGTACGCTCTTTTTTATATAAAAAAATTATTTATTTTAATTATCTTTACGGATACCGCCTGAACATGTATGTGATATCATAAAACAAAACTTATTATGGGGATAGATTGTGCAGTGTTCGAACAAATACGACTTGGGGACCTTCAAAAAAAGAGCGTACCTATCCTTAAAAGGCCGTCAACACGCTCGTGACAACGCGAGTGCTCATGGGCGGCGCTGATCACTTAACATCAGGTGACGCGCTTGCTCGTTTGCCCCCTATTATATAAAAAAAAAAATCAAATGTCTAGTTCCAAAATCATTGAATAAATTTAAAGGAGTTTTGGCGGGAATCGTGCGGCGTCTATATGTAATCTCGATTGAATATTCCTTTTTTGGTGCATAAAGTGATTTAATGTATGATTGTGATAGTGTATCATGCAGTAAACTAGCAAATAAGTGTCCAAGAAATGAAGAATTCATTTGAGAGCGCATAGTAGCGCCGTTCCGATTGCTCCAAGATTCGTCGAGGGTTTTATGTAAAGCTCACTATCACTTTACAAAAGACAAAGAAAAATATAACTAAAGACGTGGCTGTATGGGCTTTGTCCCTTTCCATTCCCACTAAATGGGAGAATTATACTAAAAAAAATGAATAAATTTAAATTTTTAAGAGGAGTCAATAAGTCTAAGCACAAATGTAATAAAATCGAGGTTGAAGCAATTGTTTTTGGAAAGGTTGGAACATGAGGCTTATTGATTGGAAAAATATGATCTTGTTGTACTTTTATTTAAAGTAAATTTAAGTTAAATTGTAAATTTGGTATTTTAT
>JADANM010005620.1:4658644-4670173 GCA_026213755.1 Eurema hecabe
AAAAAAACGACGCTGAAAAAGTATAAAAGTACCCCATAAATACAGGTAAAGTCACAAGCAAATGCTAGTAATATATATATGTATATTCGAAATGTACAAGTGAAGCGCTTTAAAATGATACCAAACACGGCATATCTAGCTTAACTTTATTTTTTTACTCTGTATATTTTGTCCGCTAGAGGGCGCCACATTGAATTTGGTGAAAATCTATATAGCCTATAACCAGCGGACAATTAAGACGCTTCTAATGATATGTCATTTGTCGAATTCTGATTAGTGGTTTAGAAGTTACGAGGGAACAGATGAACATACATACATACATACATACATAGCCTGTCAAAATCATAACCCTCCTTTGGCTTTGCCGTAGTCGGGTAAAAAGTTTCAACCCCTCGCACCAACTTTTGGGGGTTGATTAAAAAAAAAAGTAGCCTATGTCCTTCCCCAGGCTTTAGACTATCTTTGTACCAAATTTCGTTCTTATCGGTTCCGTGGTTTTAGCGCGATGGAAAGACAGACAGACAGAGTTACTTTCGCATTTATAGTATTGGTCAAATCACCACTCACCAGATGTGCTTAGAGAAATGATAGAAACGTTTTTACATTCACTACACAATACACTTCATGATTTTATTAAATCTCTTTCTTTATCATATCCCTGCAATATACAACGTGTAACAGAAATGCGTGGTCTTTTTTATGGATCTCAAAGAATACCTAATTTTAAATTAATGTATTAAAAATTCATTTCATTTGAACTATTTATTGTCAAGATTTTATATTTCTATAGAATATCGATTTTTAAATTTATCGACGCTACGCATCACTTTAGAGCTATCAGCTGTTACGTGTCAATGACCGCATGACCTATGACAATGCATTTCATTGAAAAAGTTACTGCTGTCTTTGTCATTAGAATTCGAAAAGTGATGTAATACTTTTGTTTTGATTTTTATATTATCGATTAATTTATGAACAAATAAAATAAAAAACCTCAAATATGTTCATTTTAATGCGGGGACTTGTATATAGACTATCTATGAGCATCTGAACATCACGCAAAAAAATGACCATACTTACTTTAAAGCTACTCCCGCATACATGACACACAGCAATCGAGCCAGCTACTGTCCCGTCGTGCTTGCGCAAGTGGCGCACCAGTGACTTGCGCGAGTTGTACGTGTTGGTGCAGCGAGTGCACTCGTATCGAGCCGGTGAGTGTGTGTGCGAGTGCAATAAAAGTGCACTCTGCGAGGCACATACACGCGGGCATACGGGGCACTCGAAACTGAAAATTTTTTTAATAAAATTTATTCTTTGATAAGTTTTTTTCGTATAATATTTTGATCATGTACATCGGTATAAAATTTATGAAATGAAATACAATGGATCCACCTGGATACTTAAATATAAATAAATATTTTCAGGAAATTTATACACAGCGCCATCTAGTACCAAGCTAAGCAGAAGCTTGTGTTATGGCAACTAGATAACGGAATAAATTACATATACATACTTTTCTTATGTAAATACATACATACAATACATAGCAACACCCAGACCCAGAAAAATACAAATGTAAATTACAAATATATTTTTCAGGTGTGGGAATCGAGCCCACGACCCTTCGCGCAGAAACCAGTTGTGCTACCACTGCGCCAAGCGGTCGTCAAAATTAAATAGTTACAGTGAAATTAGTCGCGAAAAATTTTTGCATATGTAGTAGTGTGTATATTACTCAGATCTTAGAGCGCGTTTCCACTATATCGTTACTAAGCAATACTCTATTTTTGTTTTCAATTAAAACAAATATTTATTTTAAAGAAAAAGGTTTTGACTTTATTAAAAAAAATTTCATTCAATTTCACGTCCTTGAGCAAACGACAAGGCGACTACCGTGAAACAATAAAATATCTGTTGTCTATCTATATACATATAATAAAAACGTAACGAGTCGCTGTCTGTACATGGAAGATATATGAGAACAAATATTATAGGAGACCTTTATTAACGCAATAGAACCCAAAACAATGATTTTTGGAATTTTTGTCTGTTTGTTTGTGCACGCTAGTCTCAGAAACGGCTAATCCTATCTAGATGGGGTTTTAGTAATATATTGCCGTAAGGTTCACTTAACATTTAGTCTTTAATTCATGTCAATCGGTTGATAGATAAAAAAGTTATGGCAATTTAAAGAATCACGTTGAACTTGCTGAACGTTTGTTGGCGCGGGTTAGGCATTTTCAAAAATGCTGCCCAAAGTCACTTTTCTTAAATTGTAAGGGGAGATCTCGGGATCTACTGAACCGATTTTTAAAATT
Source organism: Eurema hecabe (assembly GCA_026213755.1). Lineage (NCBI taxonomy): Eukaryota > Metazoa > Arthropoda > Insecta > Lepidoptera > Pieridae > Terias > Terias hecabe. The sequence continues at coordinate 4,660,966 of JADANM010005620.1, forward strand.
CTTTCACCGATAGAAAGCTACATTATTGCAGAGTGTCATTATCTATAATATATATAAAAGAAAGTCGTGTTAGTTACACCGTTTATAACTCGATAACGGCTCAACTGATTTGGCTGAAAATTGGTGGGGCTGTAGCTTAGAACCAGGAGAAGGACATAGGATACTTTTTATCCAGTTTCCAGGGGAATAAATTTTTTTATGATAGTCAAGGGGACGGAGTCGCGGGCAACAGCTAGTAGGCTATATAAAAATGATTGTTGACGGCATCTTATTAATCTGCCTTATGTTATAAATTTTAGAGTTTGTATGTTTGTTATTCTGTCACGCAAAAACTAGTCCCTGGATAAGCACATAGGATACTTTATATCCCGGTATTGCCCCGGGAACGGGAACTACCCGGGTAAAACCGCGGGACACGTCTATATAATACATACACAGTGTTCTGATGAGCCAGGCTGTTCCTCCGATGTGCTAAGAGACTTTTTCGTGTCGTATAAACCGCATCACAATCGGTACAGCAATGCCTCTCTACGGGAATTCCGTGGGTTTTCTTGTGCTGCGCTAACGTGTATGGACTGCTATATATTCTTGGGCATACATCGCATTGGAACTTGCGTTTTATATGTTTTCTGTAAACAGAAAAACAAAAAATTAGTAAGGTATCATTTTTAGAGTTCAACTAGACCTTTTATCTTTTTTATTATTCTTATTGACTAATTTCACTTATTTTAATATAAGTGATTACACTTACACGTAAGTCATATTTTACATTACATTTACGAACTTTCTCAGTGCTCATGCTCACTTCACTTACACGTTAGTCATCATGTACATTCTTAACTCTCACGCAAATTTCTAGATACAATTTTCATATTAATATTAACACATAGCCCATTTATACTTAAGTCACTTCACTTACACCATGTCATTCTTATCTTTCACGCAAATTCCTAGCTACAAATTTTCATACCAATATAAACATATATCCCACTTACACTTAAGTGACTTCACTTACACGTAAGTCACTTCACTTACATCATATGCGTCCTGAGCACGGACTGATTGGTGAAGTTCTCGTTACACACAGCGCAGGAGTGGATCCGGTTCGATGTCTTAGCATGAACCCGCCGAATATGTTGTTGTAAACCGTTTGCGTCTCTGAAAACGAAATAAAAAAACTATTAATCATAAATTATACACTACTATAGTACGCATCACGAATCCTGCGCAGAAGTCAAAAATAAGGTATCGAGGGGAAGGCGCGTGATCGTCGGGTGCGCGAGCTTTGATTGGTTGTCGCAGTCGTGTTGTCTTTCTCGCACCAGTACGTCAATTACGAGCGCGATTCTACCGATGCGCAGCTATTCTCGTCCAGCGCTAAACATAAATGACGCGTACCTACTATACCTATGCTACCTGTAACCTTATACACTGCACCATAGAATAATAACTCCTAGAACCGTAACATGAGCACGAAAAGTGATGTCATTTCCAAGTAGACAATTTTGTCTACTCACATAAATCGTCACCGCAGTGCATCGCTTCAAAATTTGTACGTTTTTCGAAGATTTCAAATTTTCCGCATTTATGGGGTAAATTTCTTATAGCAGCAACATTATCGGTGCGCTTGTGTGCGTGAGACTTTTGCCGGGAATATTCGTTTTTTGGTGCATAAAGTGATTTCATGTTTGATTGTGTTAGTAAATCCTGCAGTAAATTGGCTAATAAGTGTCCAGAAAATGTAGAATTCATTTGAGAGCGCTTAGTAGCGCCGTCCCGATTGCTCCAAGATTCGCCGAGGTTCTTCGTAAAGTTCACTATCACTTTACGAAGGGCAGAACGAAAAACGGAAGACAGGAAAGAAATAACTAAGATTGCGACTGAAGGACTTTGTTTCCATGCTCAAGAAATATATTAACAAACAGCTTGTGTGCGTGTCATCGAGTATAAGAACGTATTTTTTACACTTACATATATACAGTTGTGGCTTCACTTACAACGGATCGATATTATTATTAAGGGATCAGTGTATGAAGTATGAAGTACTTACCTAAACAAATTCCCGCACTGAGGACACGCCACGCTCTCTTTCACTCTAGTAGAAACGCAGGCGTGCGTCCGTCTCGCTCTCGGGCCGATGACGTCACCGCACGTAAGACACTTGTACATATGCGCGTGCGACGCTGCGTGAGTTCGTAGCAAAGCGTGAGTCGAGAATCGAAGTGAACACGTATCACAACGGTATGAACCGTTTGACTGAAAACAAACATACATACATACATACATACATAGTAAAAAACACTTACAGACAGATGCATAGACTAATAACCAATCTGAGCGTAGGACCGGTATAACGTACCACGAAATTTGTAGGACAATATGTTCGTTAAATAATACTAATAATTAACTAAGTAAAAACTAAAAATCAGCTGGTTAGTAATAATTTACGATGACCTCGTTATCGATACATGTTGGAAAGAGGGGACTCTGATCAAACCATAGATTTTGTAGGACAAATATTTTTTCAAGTAATTTAGATAATTAGAAAAATCAGTTAGTAATAAATATTTTTAAATCACCAAATCGACATATTTTATCCTGGCTACCTCTGTGAGCTACCACAATCGAGGGTTTGGTATGAGAAATTATTGGGCGTCTCATCAAAATAAAGCTACTCACCAAAAATTAGCTTGATAGTAATCAATTGGAAAATTGTACCAGGGATCTCGGTCTAATAGTCGCAGTGCATTGCATCGAAATTTGTATATTATACATAGATTTCAATTTTTCTACCTTTATAGGGTAAATTTCCTATAGCAGCAACATGACCGGTGTGCTTGTGTGCGTGTCATCGAGTATAAGAACGTGCTGTTAACACCGACATGTATACAGTTGTGGCTTCACTTACGGCGGACCGATTTTTAAGGGACTATCAGTCTATGCGTTATACGTCTATGGACAGATGCATTATACATGTTGTAACTTGTAAAGGACTTAAGTCCGAAATCTGAACCCGTATCTAGTATCCCCCGTAATCATAGCGTAGTACTTATAACTTGATTACTTGAAATTTTAAATTGTATTACCCGGCCAACAATTATAAATTGATATCATTTCGAATATCACTTTATCATACATACAAACAACACCTAGATATAATATTAATTGAATATGTTTATTGATAAATATTAATTAATTAATTAATTTAATCTTAAGATAGGTACTTTTTTTAATACAAAGAAGAACTGTAATGCTATTTCGCGGCATCCTCCATGGCCTCCGTGGCGCAATCGGCTAGCGCGTTCGGCTGTTAACCGAAAGGTTGGTGGTTCGAGCCCACCCGGGGGCGAATCATTTTTGCGTTTTTTTTTTACATTTTCAATTTTTTTTTTCATCCTATTTCTTAATGCTTAATCAATAGTCTCAAGTACTATAAATATCTGAACTGTACAATAAACTATTATAGTTGGTTTTAGTAAAATAATTATCTGAATTACTTTAGTCAATTATGAGACTATGGACTCTTTAAAAATAAAGATATAGTCTATGAATCAAACACACACCATATAAATAAAGAATCAAAGAAAAGCTTAAAAGACCGCTTAGTACGACTTTATTTCAAGCATATGCATTGAGGTGATACATGTTAATATACTGTCAAAATTATTACCAAAAGGAAGGCTCTAGAAAATATAGATGTTTTCTTTTACTTGAACAAGTGTTATTTTTGTCAATGCAATCTATTGACACAGCTGTTCAAAATTATGTCATAAAAATAATTATTATCATAGCTTAGTATGACCGCATGAGGATTGGTTGCGTAGTTATAAAGATTTAAACATACATAGGTACAGATAGTAGAAAGCCACTTTGCATTATATACTACTAGCCTACCGAAATTTTACCCGCGTAGGTCTCGTTCCCGGGGCAATACCGGGATAAAAAATCACCCATGTTTAATCCAGGGTATCATCTATCTACATACCAAACTTCAACTAAATCGGTCCAGCCGTTTTGCAGTGTAAGAAAGACCAACATACAAACAGACAGACAGACACACTTTCCCATTTATAACATTAAGTATGGATGTATTTAGAACAATGTAACTGTGTTAAAATAAGCACGGAATTATTATTTTTCATTCCTATCAACCAAGCAGACAAACAGACAAAAATATCGACCAAAAACATAGATACCTCTTCATGCCGCATCATATGAGCCTGGTATGTGTCCTTGAAGAGAAAACCCAACGCACAATTGTAACATTTAAACTCTGCTTCTATATACTTCTTATTCTTTCTATTTCTTTCTAACTGCTTCTTCTGCTCTTCTAACGTACGAACTATCTTCTTGAACCCCTTCTTCTTCACTTTTCTCCTTCTAACAAAACTCTCATCTGATTTGTCTGCACTTAAACCATTCTCATCATCTTTGAATTCTACATCATCTTTAATGTTATTCATATTAAATTCTTCATGTTCTATCAAATTTACTGCTATATTATTAAAATTATCATTTTTCTCATTTAAATCATTTTTATCTGTTTCATCATCAATTTCATTGTTATTTTCGTTAGACACTTCCGTTTCAAATTTATCATTATCATTATTTTCAATAACATCATTATTAACAGACTTAACATCCATATTGTGGATATCATCAAATTGATTGTCGTTCATACCATCATTAACATTGTCGTACGTCAAATCATTATCATTAATTGCTGTATCGTTATCATTATCGTGAGTATAATTATCATTAGTATGAACGTAATCATTGAAGTATTCATTATTTATATTGTAATTGTCTTCATGATAGTCGGTCGAGTAATATTGTTTTGGCTCGAATTGATCGCAATCATCTGGACATAGTACTGTTATTTCTATGTCACTTCTGTGAAGATTTATCGTTCCTTTCTCACTGTAAATATATAATAAATAAATATTTCAGGACATTTATACACAGCGCCATCTAGTTCCAAGCTAAGCCGAAGCTTGTGTTATGGCAACTAGATAACGGAATAAATTACATATTCATACTTTTCTTTTGTAAATACATACATACAATACATAGCGATACCCAGAAAATATTTTTCCGGTGTGGGAATCGAACCCACGACCCTTCGCGCCTTTGTGTTACCACTGCGTCAAGTGGTCGTCAATTAAATACTATGTAAGTTAACATAATATATATTTATTTATTAACTTACATAATATTTATTTCATCACTGTGTCATGTGATGTAATACAGTATATATTATACTAGCGACCCAAGCTGGCTTCATTCTATTGTAATATGCATGTTTATCATATTTTTGCCTTCCTCTTGAATCACTCTGTTAAAAAAACCGCGACGCGTGGGTCAGAGAAAACAACTCTGATTACTATTTAGTCATACCTACCACTATGTAGTTATTGAAACTAAAATATCTGAAGATTTTACAACCCGCCCACCACCTATTACAAATCTATGACAATTACATTGGTATAAACCTTTACAGTAGTTTAAGCTGGAAGATGCATGAAACAGAAAAGTCCTTATATATATCATGGGAGACACTGGCGAAGTCAGTCTCAGATTGGCTACACATTCTAAGCTTTTCTTAGAATTTTGAACTATGACACTTGTCCATCTTAAGAGCTTCTTTTTCGGTTGCCTATTGAATGTCTGAATATGCCCAAATAGGTATGATGTAAATTATCCCTTCTTTTAAGTTGGAGTTTGCTGCACATGGTGTGCAAATTTAAAATCGGTTCCGTAGTTCAGGATTCAATAGCAGACAAACAACGAGACACGTAATTCACATTTTATATTAAGATAACCATTCTTCTAGGAACTTATATATAAAGATTCCATATTATATTTACCTAAATAACACAGGATATTCCAAGCTCCGTTTCAGACAGACGGACCGATACATGAACAGCTTGTGGAGAACGTGACAGCAGATATAACACAGATGGGAGTCTGGACACAGCTGTGAGAATATAAATATATAATAAATAAATATTTTCAGGACATTATACACAGCGTCATCTAGTTCCAAGCTAAGCAGAAGCTTGTGTTATGGCAACAAGATATCAGAATAAATTACATATACATTCTTTTCTTTTGTAAATACATACATACAACACCCAGACGCGGGAAAAATACAAAAGTAAATTACAAATTTATTTTTCCGGTGTGGGGATCGAACCCACGACCCTTCGCGCATAAAGCAGTTGTGCTATCACTGCGCCAAGTGGTCGTCAACCGTTATATACAAATATATAAGGTGATTTACTATAACCAAAAAAATTTAGTAATAACAAAGTCACTGATTATAACAACTAACAGAACACTTCAGATATACTTAGCTAAATTTTTGAATCGATTTCAATATAAGTTGACAATGAGTAAGTTTTTTAAGTACATGAACCCCCAGTTCATCTAGGGTAGCCCACATTGATAATTTGCCACTGCGAAAGAGCGTTTGTGGCATTGAACTAATAACCGATATAGATATTTAATAGAGGTTGTATAAGGGGTCTAAGTTGTATTCTTTTAATTTTTTATAACATAGGGGGCAAACGAGAACGCAAACCTCCTGATGAAAAGTGCTCATCGCCGCCCATCAACACTCGCAGAATATTAGTAATAGAACATTCTAATCAAATAATAAGCTAGAAAAACCGCGGATAAATAGTTATATATTAATAATATTAGCGAATATACATACATGAATACCCACAACTTCTTTGTATTTTTCTCGTGTTTCTTCATTTGTTTCAGAGTTTACTGTGCTATGGCAGATGAAACACAAAAAGGATGACATTTTTTGAGAGATTTCTAGGATAAAACTTATTGAATATAAATATTTTAACAACTTTTTGGGTAAGACAAAAGTTTGTTTACATTTTTGAACTGACAGGTTGACAATTGACAAATGACAGCTTTTATTTTTATTTTTTACCATCCATAAAATATCTAACGACTTTACACTTGTTATTAAATTAGGGTTTAACCAAAGCATAAATATATTTTATTTACTGTGCTGACTAGAAATTCAAAGTAGTAGTAAAAAGTATTACATATTTATTTTTTATTTAATTATAATAATTGTTATCAAATGAATACAGTACTCATTTATTTTTTCTATAAAGTAATATGATTATTTCAAATTAGAGTAAGAGTAAAAGTATACTTAAGTAAAAGCGCTTATTGTGACCATTTAAAGTTTCCACTCAACTTTAGGTAGGTATGTTAAAATTTGCGAAATTTTGCAGTTATTTGGCAACACAGCGTTCACGCATGTCGTACGTCAGTCATCAGGAAAGGAGAATATTTTGTGCTTCGAAGCATACAAAATTTATTATAAACACACTCGATTTCGTCGCGAAGCAATTTGTTTTAGATCGAACCAGTGGACTATAAATCTGTAAAATTATATTTTACACGTTATGAGTCAGTGTTTTCGCTGGTAAAATTAACAGTGATCCTTGGACTTTGTGTGTATATTATATCCCTTAAATTATATTATTTAAAGTTGGATTTTACTGTCGTTTCCTGTACAGTGCGACTATCGTATTATTCAAAATTAGGAAAAAAGTTTTGTAATAAAGTGACCTTTGCTATAGTTATGCGTTTCGCAACGTTTACCGGTATAGCAAATTTTCAGGCGAACGTTAAACAAATTATTTGATGAAGAAACTGTGTACCGATGTTATTGGCTGTGATAGAATTGGTATGTAAACGCAAATTTATTTCTATCTACTATCTACCCATAACCATTGTAATGATAAAAAACATGTTACGATAATAGTTTACAAGACTAGTAAAATGTTTTGCAAATAATCAGGATTAATTTCTATATAAGATGTTGTCAATATTTTTAATCTAATTACGTGTATGGGTCAGTAGGCGATACTTTAATAGGATTTTAGCATTTTAGATGTAAGTATAGGGTGGCCTATCTTACACTAACATTGTAACCAATCATCAATAGCAGTTAAAATTTCCGATTCAAAAGATTTCGTTAGATTAATCCAAGGTTTTTCCTCCTTATTAAAATGTAGATGAAGTAATTTTTAATAAATTTATCCAACAGCAGTTATAGGTAATTGAGGAATAAATAATTAATCTTTAATGTTGAAAAAATACATATATTTTTTTAAGTATTGGTAGTATTAGTTATAAGTATAAATTATTTATGAAATGTAAGTTATGTCATTTTACCCATGTAGTTTCTTTTTTATTTTATTTCAACAACTGCTTGGAGCAGTGGTAGCACAATTGCTTTCTGCCCAAAGGGTTCGATCTCCACACCGGAAAAATATATTTGTAATTTACATTTGTATTTTTCTGGGGTCTGGGTGTTGCTATGTATTGTACATATGTATTTACAAAAGAATACTATGAGTGTGTAATTTATCTGTTATCTAGTTGCTATAACACAAGCTCTGCTTAGCTTGGGACTAGATAGCTCTGTGTATAGTGGTTCTGAAAGTATTTAAATATTTTTAATTTGTCTGTAATTGGTCTTATGTGACCGTTAACTAGTTGTTTCCACGATGTGTAGGCTTTACAGAAATTTATCTGAATGTGCATTTGATACCCCATATGATCTTGTTACTTTAATTTGATTTGTTGTACCTCTTTGAAGCCCCAAAATATAAAGGTTAAATTGAAAATATTATTTATAGAAGACCCTATAGGTTTTGATTTTTTTTAAGTTTTTGAATGTCATAATGTGTATTTATTTATTTGTGTATTTTTTTTAGACTTTTAATTCTTTCATATATAAACTGTATACTTGAGTATATAGAATAAAAGAATAAATGTTCTTGACGGACTAGTGTTGCTATCGTTTCGTGATTTCAATGGATTAGTCGAATTAAAAATTTTAAATTATGCCGTTAAAGTGTTGCTTGAGACTTAAGTTTCGATTTAAGAATATCAATTTGAATTGTTATTGGGTTAAAAAAGTAACATAATATATCTGTAGCCGAAAAAAAAACATTGATATGCTTTTTTCTTCATTCAAAATGGTTAATTCATGCATGGTTAATTCAAAAACATTGAACCAAAAAACCTCCACGCTAATGTTTCTAAAATTTGTCCTAATTTCGCCTAGTTTTCAAAAATTCGAGATGGTAACACAGAAAGACAGTCGACAAGGTTATTTAGTAAGATTTTACATTTTTTCGTTTAAGCTGAAAAATGTCATGTA
>JADANM010005620.1:4717292-4742163 GCA_026213755.1 Eurema hecabe
CCTAAACTAAGCTTTTGGCCTGATTTCAGGACACCAGGTCTCCCCCCTTTTTCCCTCCCGACCCGTACGCTAAAATGCACAGTATTCACGCCAGATACGTCAGTTTCGTCACCGATTATAGCTACCAGAAAGTTACCGAAACGATCCACATCCAGTGATAATATTAAACTAACAAGTCTTCATTTGAAACAATTGCGCCATAGAAGTCTAACATCCAGTCCCATGAACCTAGATATGTTAAGGAAGTCTCCCCTGCTCAAATTCTTCGATATACCCAAGCTAGGGCAGGGGAACAAGCAGGGGAAGGAAAGGAATGTTCTGGAAGGGAATTTGGGGAAATTCCTAAGACGTAGTTCGACCCCCAGTATGCGGAAAACGTCCATTACTCAGAAGAGAATCAGTCAATTGCGTGAATCTGGAGTTAAGACTGATTCGGAGAACGATGAGTACATACATACGAAATTGAGGAGGAAATTGCTCGGGAATTCCCGTGTTATTTGCGATACGCCAGAGAATATATTGATAACGAAAACAGCGCCATCTGACGAGATGTTTCGTGATAGTACGACGTCCTCATCTGAGGACTTGCCTAAAAGCCATTATAGTAATAGGTAGGTTTTATTATCTAAGAATAAGCTTGAAAAAGAATTTATAATTAGAAGTTTTCTTTGTAACTAGATGTGTATTGGTGGCTTTATAGTGACGTCATATTAGATTCGATTAAAGTTTAAATAAAAATGATTATTAAAATTTGACTAACGAAACAAAGCGATAGTAATGTTGGCTTAATTATGACGTCAAACTAAAGTATCTCTTCATACGGTATCGCGTCATTAAATTGATTTATAGTGACGTCATATTAGATACGACCTAAGTTTAAATAAAAAAGATTATTATAAAATTTGACTAACTTATGTTACTAAATTATGTCGTCAAAAAAAGTAACTCTTCATACGGTATCACGTAATTAAATTGCTTTGAAAAAAACGTCATATTAGATACGACACAAATATAAAAAAATATATATAAAATTTGTCTTATAAATGTGATAAAGCGTTTGTATTGTATACTGAATTATGACGTCAAACCAATGTATATTTTTTAACGGTATTTCGTCATTAAACTGCATTGAAAATCCCGCTTTATTTGAGGTACTCCCAGATCATTGTCTGACATAGCTATGTCCTCAATGAAAAAACAATGCCCTCTGATAAAATATTTACGTAGAGTACGACATCCTCCTCGGAGGAGATAGATTTTAAATAGGTTAAAAAATGTATTATTTTATTTTTTTTCTGTTACTAATTGTGTATTGGCTTTATAATGACGTCATAGTAAAGCCATTACTAGGTTGTTGACATTGTTATTTGTTAGGAATTGGTTAAAAAGATCAAGACTTTTATAACGTGAGACGACTGGAACATACGTCACTTCATAATGACGTCAGTTTAAGCTCTGCTTAGCGTGAAAATAGATAGAGCTGAGCTTTATATAAGCAACTATTTTTATATAAATCAAGCTAATTTACACAATTTAATATACTAAAGGTTTTTAATGTAATTAAACATTAAGAGTCTGTACAGCGATGACGTAAGAAATTTTTCCTTAATTTATCGTGCTTTTCAATAAGCTTAGAAAGCTCGTTTATGAAAACTTTTTGGTGAATGACGTCTAATAAACATATAATAAAAAAGCATGTTAAAGATTTTTTACATACATATAAGTTAGTTTTAAAATAAGGAATAAAAATCAATTACCTATATAATGATACTACTCAGGATAGGTAACTTCAAAATGACGTCAAAATAAAGCCACAGACCGGATTCCTGACTTAAAAAAATAAATTGTTAATTTTACTTGCTACATAAGCTCTGCTTAGCGTGAAACTAGATAGAGCTGAGCTTAATTAAAACTAGCAACCTCAACTTATTTTAAAAATTTTAATGTACCAGGAGCACATAAAATATTAAGAGCTTTAACCGTAGGACGACGCCATACAAAAAGTACTCCCTAATCGATTATAGAAAACTACCCTCGCTAAGCTATGAAGCGAATCAGTCTGAACGGAGGGATGATAGAATCAGCCAAGACAGTGTCTACGTGGCCGGTAAAATCGTTAACACCGGTGAGGAGTTTCGGAAAGACGGTTTAAATGGTACCCCGTTTGTTCTGGAATGTTCTATAGCTTGGAGTAGGAAGTAAGCTAGTGTGTGTGGTTGCTATGTCTATATTGTGTTACTAGCTGTTGCCCGCGACTCCGTCCACGTGGACTTTCATATAAACTTGAAGAAGGAGGGCAAAGGGGGAAAAGGCGGGGACAAGTCCAAGGAACCAAAAACCATGAAAATTGGTCTAGCCGATCTCGACTTATAAGTGTTGTAGCAAACCCGTCTTTGTTTTATATACAACGTGTAACAGAAATGCGTGGTAATATTTAAGGATCGCAAAGAATACCTAATTTTAAATGAATATATTAAAAATTCATTACATTTGAACTATTTATTATCAAGATATTGATTTTTAAATCTTTTGACTAGCATATCGATATTTAATTTTATCGACGCTACGACATCACTTTAGAGCTATCAGCTGTTACGTGTCAATGACCGTATGATCCTATGACAATGCATATTATTGAAAAATTTACTGCTGTTACTGTCATAAGAATTCGAAAAGTGAAGTAACACTTTTGTTTTGATTTTCATATTATCGATTTTGTTGATGAATTAATGAAATAAAAAATCTCAAATATGTTTATTTTAATGCGGGAACTTGTATATAGCCTATTTTTTTTATATTACGAAGTGGTGAGACGAGCTTGACGCCCTCCTGATGGTAAGAGAAACGCCAGCCCATAACCAATGCAGTGCTACCCAGAACTTTGCTCCGGGCAGGGGTGCACTACATCGACGCTCCCCACTTTGAGTCATAAGATGTTAAGACTCATTGTGAGCATCTGAACATCACGCAAAAATATTACCACACATTTCTATTACATGTTGTAAATATAGATTAGTTTTTACGTACGGCTCACATAGAATCAATTAAAGTATAACAAAAAATAAACCGACTTCAAACTAAAAAGCAAAAAATAAATTTGCTTCTTACAAAGTAATACGCATTTTCATTTAGTATATCGAAATGATTCAATAGTTCATTTATAATGTTCATGTCGGTACCAAATAAATGCTACAACAATCAATACAATATCGATTTAACCATACAAACACTTATTGTATTACTTGGCATATTTATTTTATTAAGTAGTATAGATGTATAATATATGCGTGCGAAGTCGAAGCCGAAGTTAGTCAATAAAAATGTCGTAATTGCTTTAAAAACATTGACCTAAATAGGGATCAAGTAACTTTATAAATTGCTTCGTTTCATAAACAGACATTTGTTTGAATTATTATAATAGTAACTAGCTGTTGCCCGCGACTCCGTGCGCGTGGAATTTCATATAAACTTCTGCTCTTCGGGTCGGGGAGAAATCCAATCGGGGTTCTTCTCTGTCGAAACTGCCTGCCAAACCGGTGGTAAATGTTTCATTATTTCGACGATTCAAAAGTGTTACTATATGTAGAAAATTGCCTATCACTGGAGAATCAGCGAAGGTACCCACACCTTCGCTGATAAAAGTAAAACAATTTAAAAGTGCTAGTTTGGTTAAATCGATATTGTATAGATTGTTGTAGCATTTACTTGTTACCGACTTCAAAATTATAAAATAACTATTAAATCATTTCTAGATACTAAATGAAAATGTGTATTACTTTGTGGGAAGCAAATTTATTTTTCACTTTTTAGTATGAAGTCGGTTTATTTTTTGTTAAATATTATATCAGATGAAGTGATTAGGAAGGTTTATGTGTATATTTCCATAATACATGCATCATTGTAAGAATCATTGTCACTTACACTAATGAGCCCATGTAACTTGCAGTTAAATGTTAAATAAAATAAAATAAAAATATATGCCAGCGAAGCCGGGGCTGGACGCTAGTACATTTATGAGTAAATTTTTTTCCCAGTCGTTTAACAAGCGTTTCGACCGTCAGTGAGTAAACGCCATTATAAAAAAAAACGCCCATCGACAAAAACTATAGAAGAATATAATAATAATAATAATATAAAACTAATTTGTTTACTTTTAAACTAATGAGTGATTACACAAGCCATTGTGGCGAGATAACGCAGTGTTTTACCTCGTTCCGTGCTAAGCGGATGTGTGTATGTGTCATACGTATAAACGAAAAATTATTATTAATATTTTTCGACTTGTACGAAGCTGTCAAAGTTTACCGCGTTCGTTTTGCGTTAATCTGTGTCGCGTTAATGTCAAGTGTCAAAGTTCGGATTGTTTTTTTTTTCGATCAGTGTGTGTGTGCGTAGAGTAGTGACGCGTTCGAAATTCGAATCGAACGGTGTTTGGGTATCTTTGTAATTTGTTTAGATGGAACTGTCAGAGAGTCGCGCGCGTTTTTTTCGTTTCGTTTTTATTAGTGGCTAATGTCAAATGTCAGAATTTCGAATTCGGTTTTTTTTTTAATTGACAAGTTCCGTGTTCTGTGAAGGTTTTATGTAGGTGTGAGTGAAGTGACATAAAGTGTAAATTCTAGTATATTGTACATATTATATATGTATATAGAGTACATATTTGTATGTAGGAAGATGGTTCTTAATAATAATTATTGATATGCAACTCTATATTGTCGTCAGTTAAATAAATTGTATGAACGTATGTACGTAGAATTTTATATTGAGAATGTTTGGTCTAAATGAGCCTAGTTACAGTATATTTCTAGAGCTTTTAATGTGACTTTATTAATTAAAAGTCATCAAAAGTTCTTAATACTATTAAACCGAAAATATAATTAAAGGAAATAGGGAATCGAATTTTAGTATTGAGAAAATTAAAGCGATTTAATTTCTTAAAAAATCAAAATCGGTTTAGTAGATTCAAAGATTCGTCCCCATAATCAAACCAGTCAGTTACAAATTTATTAAAGTTACTAGCTGTTGCCCGCGACTCCGTCCGCGTAGACTTTCACATCAACTTTAACCCACCCCGTCCCCCCTTATAACCCTTTTTCCAGTTAAAAAGTAGCCTATGTTACTCCATCTTTTCAACTAACTGTATGCCACAAATCAGGTCGATTGATTGCCTAACTACGGCGTGAAGGAAGGACAAACAAACAAACACAATTTCACATTTATACTATTAGTATGGATTACATAGTGGGGGCTGCTTACGTCACACCGTGCGTAGCAGTGACGTCATGCGACGTTTCAAGTCAATGTATTAGTCGAGTCACGAATCTATAGGGGCGAAAGAAACCTGCGCAGAAGTCAAAATTAAGGTATCGAGGGGACGGCGCGTGAACGTCGGGTGCGCGAGCGTTGATTGGTTGTCCCAGTCGTGTTGTCTTTCTCGCACCAATACGTCAATTACGAGCGCGATTCTACCGATGCGCAGCTATTCTCGTCCAGAGCTAAACATCCGTGACGCGACCTATATCAACTTGAGTTTTTAATAAGAAAAATACCTAACAATTTTGTATTCGTCACCCCAATTGTCTATACTATAGTTAATAGATATGTTATACACCAACAAATCAACCGAAAAAAGTGTTCCGCACAGCAGCGGCAGCACACATACATACAAGTCACAACGATAGAAAAGAGATAAATGATAAAATTAACAGGAGAAAAAATTAGATAGTTTTGTCAGTTGCGCGTGAATGCACCGGCAACCGATAACCTAAAAATAAGACGTCCTAATTAGGATGTTTTTGCGTCTTCAAAATTTTGCGCTTATAACATATCTATTGTATATAATATCATTGTCTATAGGTATATTAGTTGCGTAATAATACACAGACCAATATACATAGGTACCTACAATGATGACGTCAATGCAATGATGTTTTTATGACAATAGCAAATTGGACAAATGTCCTTCGGCCTTAAAATCTACATTAATATTATGAATGCGAAAGTTTGTGAGAATATATGTATGGATGTATGTTTGTTATTCTTTCACGCCAAAACGGCTGGATCGATTTAGTTGAAATTTGGTATATAGATAGGTGATACCCTGGATTAACACATAGGGATTTTTATCCCGGTATTACCCCTAGCTAGCCAGCTAGCTAGTGCATAATGAGGTAGGTAGATAGGTATATTCATACAAACAAATGCTAAGACTATTAATAGTTTAATCCGACGTAATGCTATATCACATGCGATGGGTTTTATCTCTAAAGATAAGCGATTTGTCAGTAGATAGCTGAATTTGGTTTCGGTTCAGTAAATTTATACGTATAGATTAGTATCTTTACCGGGTCCCTTTCGCAGGAGGCCGACTAGGTGGGTACCCCCACAGTGCCAGACATTCTACCGTCTGAACAGTGATGTGCGAATGTCACTGTGCTCCGGTCTGAAGGGCACTGTAGCCAGCGAGAGTACTGGGCTCATGAGTCTTAACATCTTGTGACTCAAAGTGGGGAGCGTCGATGTAGTGCACCCCTGCCCGGAGCAAAGTTCCTGGTAGCACTGCATTGGTTATTTATTTTATTTATTTATTTATTTATTTATTTCAATATATAATTAACACGGTTATTCACCAATTACGCTAATTATAGACATTACATTCATTCATCTCTCTCGCAAAACTTCAAGCATACCGACAATATAACCGACTATTTATCCGCAAACAAATCGCATTCAGGGTATTTGTCCAGAAGAGCGTTGAGCGCGGAAAGAACGCTGGGCTTTATGGGCTGGCGTTTCTCTAACCATCAGGAGGACGTCCAGCTCGTCTCACCACTCCATAGAATAATAATAATAAAATGTAGTGTATATGAGAATGCATAGAATAAACCGGTGGTAAATGTTTAGAAGTCTTAGTTTTTGTTTGATAGAGCAACAAGCATGCATACAAACTTGTACATCAATACTAATATTATAAATGGGAAAGTAACTCTGTCTGTCTTTCCTTCACGCTAAAACTACCGAACGGATAAGATCGAAATTTAGTGCAAAGATAGTCTAAAGCCTGAGGAAGGATATAGGTTACTTTTTTTTTTAAATTCAACCCCCAAAAAGTTGCGCGAGGAGTTGAAACTATTATTAATTTTACGCTTAACCGATTGTAATGAAATTTGGTACACAGATGATCTAGACTCTAGAGCCTGAGATAAAACATAGGCTACTTTTTAACTGGTGAAAAGGGTCATAAGGGTGGAAGGGAGGGTTAAAGTTTATATGAAGGTCTACGGACGGAGTCGCGGGCAACAGCTAGTTTATAATATTACTCTCTTGTCAGGGTGGTCGTGGTTGCACTGACGAGGTACATGGATAAGGGGTATTTGGGTCGTTAGCTGTGTATAGGGTAGTTCTCCCAACGAATTGCTTCCATCTCGTTCGTATTAGTAGGGATAGCTATATTTAATAACTAGCTGACCCGTCACCCGTGCCCACTTCGTTGGGCATAATGTTAATTAACCTTTTCGGTTTTTTATATAGCCTATGACACTCAGCAATAATGCGGCTTTCTATTGGTGAAAGAATTTTTCAAATCGGTTCAGTAGATCCCGAGATAACCCCTTACAAATTACCAAACATAAACTTGTATATTTCTACAAAGATATATTTACCGTTTTAATATATTTTATATCTAGTAACATATATATGTCGCAGAGAGTGACGTCATAGTAGTTGTAGTTATGCCGAGGTAATGATTGATTACTTCATGATGGGTCTTTCTTTTGCTAGGTTCTTAATAAGTAAAACTTCATAGTATCAAAATAACGGCGTATATTTCAGCTTCATTAAAAATTATCCAATATAATTATTTTCACAATGCTGATTTTTATAGCAGCTGAAAAATGTCACACAATTCTTTTAAGTTTGAATTTAAACATTGTAATAAACCAAGAAGGTTCCACTAATTAACTACTATAGCAATAGTTTTCACTATCTTGATTATTCTTTTCGTTCATCTGCTCCGATATACTCGTATACAATACATTAAAAAGTTCATACGAATATTAAAATCAACCATCATCCTACAAACAAACCATAGAGTAACATGACCGAAGTCTGAACGTTTAAGACTCTAAAAGAACGCAAGCAAAATGACCATAGACATGGAAACGGACATTCTTCTCACCTCGAAGATGAAAGACAAGAACAGAAGGAGATCTAGTATCTTCTCTCTTCTCAAGCGCAAGAAGGTGACACGTCAATCGTCAGATCCGCAGAGCTTTTATACCCTAGAACTTGGCAGAAAGCTCTCGGTAGATTCTGCTATCCTGGTACAGAAGAATGATATGAGCGACAGTGGGTTGGAGTTTTTGAGGTGTAACGGGGGTGAGTGGGGGTGTTTTTGACATTTAATTGCTACCTTAATTCAAAGATAAGATAACCTGTCGAATATAGTATAGTAAACTAGCGCATCAAAATCTTATGATGTAAGCTATCCGTGCAGATTTAATTTAAAATCGGTCCAGTAGTTTAGGGAGTCAATCGCGGACAAACAACGCGACACGTTATTTATATATATTAAGATACTAGCTGACTCGTGCCCACTTCGTTGGGCATAATGTTAAAAATCCTTTTCGGTTTTTTATATAGCCCTCTGACACTCAGCAATAATGTGGCTTTCTATTGGTGAAAGAATTTTTAAAATCGGTTCAGTAGATCCCGAGATTACCTCTAACAATCTAATAAACACACAAACTTTACTTCTTTATAATATTAGTATCGATTATTCTGATGATTATTACGATGTACATACATGTATTATACATATACACATTCCCCTTGGATCACTATCTGTTAAAAATAACCGCATTAAAGTCGGTTGCGTAGTTTTAAAGATCTAACTACTTAAGCTCTTTAAAATTGAAAAATAGGGGTGTATTTGTTCTCTTGCGTTTTCAGCTACAACCTATTCAGTAGTTTGTATGTTAAATGTGGATGACAAACATCCATAAATTTTCACAGAACTGTTCATCTAAAACCTAAATTTATGACAGATTTTTATAACTTTTATGACAATTGTTCTTTAAAAAGATAATCATTATATTGTGTTTATATAATTGATACAAGAACGAGATTGCCTCCTTATCAAAATAATTTATTTCGTTTAAGATAAGATCCTGTAATTACGATTGTTATAAATAAAATGTCTCATGCTAAGAAATCGAGATTCACCGTACATTTATTTAAATGATCTACTAAAAAAAGATTCATTCAATAGGTATGACTGTTCTAGCCGACTTCAAAAAAATGTGGAGGTTTCTCAATAATATCATTATAAGAAATATCATTTAAGCTGAACTACTTTAATAAAATGATGTAAGCTTTTAGAAAAAACGTAATCATAATTAAAGAATCGTCCAAAGGCTAGTTACAAATAATTGATATGAACTTTGTCCTCTTATTTATAGCATGCAGTAGCAAAAAATACAGAAATATTTTCAGAATTGAAACACAAAGCGAAATATAAGATGTCAAAGTCAAAAGTATCTTTATTCAATTAGGCTACATAAAGTAACACTTGAATCGTCACGGTATTACAAAACATTTACCACCGGTTCGGAAGGCAGTTTCTACAGAGAAGAACCGGCAAGAAACTCTGATAGTCGCTCTTTTTTATATTAGAACATACAATTGTAAATATAAACAAAAACTCGACTATTATAATATTTATACATGAAAAAGGTCACCGTCCCACGAGCGTTAAGAAATATCATTCCAAAAAATAGAAATATATTAAACAGAATTGAATTCTAAGATGTAAATCTCAAAGGAAATTATACTAAGATAATTATAATTGTGTCGGTTCTGTCATTTCGGTAGTTACGGATTTGTTATATGCCGGAATACTGAATCGCTACTCAAATTTATATAGTACGCGTCATTTATGTTTAGCGCTGGACGACAATAGCTGCGCATCGGTAGAATCGCGCTCGTAATTGACGTATTGGTGCGAGAAAGACAACACGACTGGGACAACCAATCAACGCTCGCGCACCCGACGATCACGCGCCCCGCGCGCCGTGCCGTTACCTCGATACCTTATTTTGACTCCTGCGCAGGTTTCGTTCAGCGCTAAAGATTCGTGACGCGACCTATACAAAAAGGGTTCAATTTCACAGTTCGCCAAACAAATTGACAAAATTACTTTGCTTGAAGCACGCTTAAATTTGATTTGCGTATGAGTTTTTGTTATGAAGGTATTATACATATAAACATTCCACTTAAATCACAGAAAATCGGTTGCGTAGTTTTAAAGATTTAGCATACAGAGGGACAGACGACTTTGTTTAATACTTCTCTGTAGAAACTGCCTTCCGAGCCGGTGGTAAATGTTTTGTAATACCGTGACGATTAGTGTTACTATATGTAGCCTAGTTGAATACAGATACTTTTGACTTTGACTGTGTAAATACGGCAAGAAGGCAAACCAATCTTCTCATTAACAAATATCTCATTCGCAGGCACACGTAAGAATTAAACTAAAAGCCTATTAAATATGTTATCGCATATGCGCAGACGCCGTATGAGCAATCTATGCGCAAACATGTTTGGTTACCTTAACAAAAGGTTGCTATCTCAATGTCATCTGTTCGTGATTAACCTATCTATACTAATATATAAAGCTGAAGAGTTTGTTTGTTTGTTTGAAAGCGCTAATCTCAGGATCTACTGGTTCGATTTGAAAAATTCATTTTGTATTGAATTGACCATTTATCGAGGAAGGCTTTAGGCTACATAACATCACGCTGCGACTAATAGGAGCGAAGATATAATGGAAAATATGGAAAAAATGGGGAAAATTATTCATCTTTGATAGCTTCCTTTGCGTGCGCTGCGAAAACGGTTCGAGATATAAAAAATAATATGCATGAAAGAATTATTCCTCTTTAAATGGACTAAAAAAAGTCCGCGACAGTATATGTCTATCTTCTAAGATTGACTCACTATGACGTAATAATAGAAATAGATCCGACGGGAACGAAGTCGCGAGCAACAGCTAGTTTGTAATAAACTAGCGACCCGCCCCGGCTTCGCTCACTATTTAGAATGTACTATAAATATAAACCTTTCTCTTGAATCACTCTATCTATTAAAAAGAACTGAATGTGAAATGTGAATCTGTTAGGTAGTTTTGTGGGAAGGAAGAAGGATGTAACCTTCCTCTGAACCAAAGGGAGGATCCTCGACCAGTCGAACCACTGACTGGCCGGCCGTTAGGCCCCGATGGTTCGATGTCGAGAAGTTGTATATATGCTAAGTCTCGGAAAAATATTGTAAGCGCGATTCAGACTCGGCGCAAGAAAAGCGGTCGCTACAGTTTTATAGATGCATGTATATGTAGCATGTATGCAATTATTCAAGTAAATTAAATATTTAACTTTCAGTTATTTAAGTATGTATGTTTGCATAGGGAAAGGAAAACAAAATATTTTTAGTAACTCCTTTTAAATAAAAAAGCATGTTCCCTATAAATTCTACAGGTACTGTATATATAATAAATAATTAGCTGACCCGTACCCACTTCGCTGGGTATAATGTTAATTATAATTTTCGGTTATTTGTATAGCCTATGACACTCGGCAATATTATGGCTTTCTATTGGTGAAGGAATTTTTAAAATCGGTTCAGTAGATCCCGAGACTATCCCTTACAATTTAACAAACACACAAACTTTACTTCTTTATAATATTAGTATAGATATAGAGCCTATTGGTGGTCCTTGACGCGGATAGACCCGAATTGCCGAGGCTTTGTGTTTCGTAAATAAATAAAATTTCAAAGAAAATTTTGTCGAGCTGTCAGGTCAATGACCTAAAGAGAAAGATAGAATTTCGGATAACGATAGTGTTATCAATAGATTTGTTACTGAAAGTAACACACAGTTGAAGGCTTAACGGATTATTAACACGTGACTTTATTAAAAAATTTAAGAGTTATATATTTGAATGCAAATTCAATACTATATCTAATTTCAATACTGCAGAAGGCGAAGCAAATTTTTTCTAAATAAATAGAAAAATTAAGAGTATAGATTCGTTCTCCTAACATAGGCTGCTGTGTTCGACATTCCATGTTACATTAGTCAAAGAAAATAGAGTTTTAAATACGAATTTCAGATAAAAACTTGATTTTTCTTAGTCTTTTTATAAATTTCATACACTAGAACTTGTGATACAAAAAAAAAAACATTTTTTTTTTAATTTTAGGGAAAAAGTAAGTACTAGAAAATAATACCTTTGCTCTATTTTCTTGGACTTTAATGGATTGTAAGCACGTATGTGACTTTAATAATAATTTTAGGAAATATACTACTTGAATGCCAATTCAATACTATCTCCAATATATTTTTCAATGCAGAAGTCTCGAATTTCAATACTACAGTACGGGAAGCAAAGTTTTCTAAATAAGTCAAAGTCAAAGTCAAAAGTATCTTTATTCAATTAGGCTACATAAAGTAACATTTTTGAATGGTCATGGTATTACAAAACATTTACCATCAGTTCGGAAGGCAGTTTCTACAGAGAAGAACCGGCAAGAAACCTTGATAGTAGCTCTTTTTAAAATAAGAACATACAATTGTAAATATAAACAAAAATTCGACTATTATAATATTTATACAATTATACATGAAAAAGGGTCACCGTCCCACGAGTGTTAAGAAATATCATTCCTAATTTAATAAATATAGTCCATTCATTTTAGCTATTTTAAACCCCAATCTGCGGAAAAATTCTTAGCGGGCTGGTTTTTATGTAACACCTTTTATTATGACATTGTTATGAAAATGTGAAAGATCTACATTGATATCGTGACTCCTAAATAAGTTATAGAGGTCAAAAAGTCGCGAAAATGAGTTTTTCGCAAATATCTCGCGATCTATTGCTCAGAGGTCAATAAAGGTGATTATAAAAAAAATGTTTGTCGTGAAATTGTCTACAAAAAATGTCTGTTGCATTGTTCTGTAGTATTAACCGTTTTCCGCAGATAAAAACTAAAATGACTACAGGACTATTAAAAAATTAAGAAAGTAGATTCGTTCTCCTAACGTAGGGAACTGTGTTTGACATTCCGAATTGACAACGAGAAAAGAGTTGTTTATGTAGTAGAGAATTATGTAGTAGAGAAAAGATGTTTTAAAATGTCTGTCTGTCCCTAAGTATGCTTAGATCTTTGAAACTACGCAACAGATTTTGATGTAGTTTTTTTTAATTGAAAGTGATTCAAGGGGAAGGTTTATATGTATAAAATATGCGTTCGTAGCTGGGGTTGGTCTCTAGTTTATTAGACCATATATAGTATGAATATGGCCTCGGATAAATATTATAAGCGCGATTCAGAAATACCGGTACCCTAATAACGATAATTAAGTCATAGTTATTTATTTATCCTTTATTACATATACATTACAAATTACATAAAATAACAAATATCAAGAAGTACACAGGTATATGTAAATGGCGGCCTTATCACTAGTCAGTGATTTCTGCCAGGCAACCAGAACTTGCATAAACACATAAAAATGGAAAGGGTAGGCAAAGAAGTTCGATACAATTAATTAAATATATACGATATGTATACAAATGTTATGTGACAACTTGACGACCGCTTGTCGCAGTGCTGGTACGATTTTTATTATTTTCGACACAGTTTTTGAGCAACTTCGAATTAATATGAAAACTGATGTGCGATCCGATTCTTTATTAGAGTATATTAAGTCTCATAGCTCGGTTAGCAGCATCAAAATTTTTCGATATCGACGACGATTGCATTCGTAGTAGATACTCTGCTTTCTGCGCGAACGGTCGTGGGTTGGATCCCCACACCATACTATGTATGTGTTGCTATGTATTGTATGTGTGTATTTACAAAAGAAAAGTTTGCATATGTAATTTATTCCGTTATCTAGTTGCCATAGCACAAGATTCTGCTTAGCTTGGAACTAGATGGCGCTGTGTATAATTGTCCTGAAATATTTATTTATTTCCTGTGATATGTCACACCGTTTTCCTTTTGATACATTTTACCTTAGACACATTGATGAAGACATTTTTCATAAGACCCATATCTCTATCCTACGAGCTCACTGCAGTAATAAGTATTATTATTATGTCTTTCAATGGAAATGCCTAAATAAATAGACTATTTTCGTTATCTCAATACTGTACTGTACCGTCATTATTTGCTTTGAGATTGCTGAATTACAATTGGTGCTAAGAATCTTGGTATTATGTCGTGCTTGATAAGATTTCTGATTCCTACATGACATTTGATTGTTGACGACCGCTTTGCGCAGTGGTTGCACAACTGGCTTCTGCGCGAAGTTGCGGGTTCGATCTTTCTTCGTCGTGATCTCGTAACTAAGTGACGTGACTATGGTGCGTCACCCTGGCCACCATTTTCTTCTAGACACTTCGATCTTGGGCCACCTGGATGAATGTTTTTGTTCCCGTAGCCTCCTGTGTTGTTGGTCCATCTTCGTGTTTGATCCACACACCGGGAAAATATATTTTTAACTTACATTTGTATTTCTCTTGGCTCTGGGTGTTGCTATTAGGGTGGGGTCTAAGAATATAAGGTCTTAAGTAGGGTCTAAAGAAAGAAACCTTTTCTCCTAATGTACACTATAAAAGGTTAAATTATTTTCTGTACCTTATCGAGAATAACCATAACATTAGTGATACATTAATTTTTATAATACATTAAATATTTTAGTGTCTAGATGTTTTCGTAATCCCTACTAATATTATAAATGCGAATGTAACTCTATCAGTTTGTCTGTCTGTTACGCTTTCACGTCAAAACTACTAAACTGCTTGTAATGAAATTTGGTACACAGATGATCCGGAGCCTGAGATAAAACAATTTTAACTGGAAAAAGGGGATATAAGATGGGGAAGGGGGGGGGTAAAAGTTTATATGAAAGTCGATGCGGACGGAATCGCGGGAAATAGCTAGTGTTGAATACGATTATATGTTAAGACGTGGAATAATAACACCTAGAATCGCAATAAGAGAACGCAAAGTGGAAACATTTCAAAGTAGACAATATTGTCTACTTACATAGATCATCACCGCAGTGCATCGTATCAAAATTCGTATATTTTTCGTAGATTTAAAATTTTTACATTTATAGGGTAAATTTCTTATTAAGCAGCAACATTACGGCGGGCTTGTGTGCGTGTCATCGAGTATAAGAACGTGCTGTTAACACCTACATGTATACAGTTTCGGCTTCACTTACGGCGGACCGATTATTATTAACAGACTATCAGTCTTTACGTCTATGTTTATGAATTGTAGTTGATTGTGTCCTAATTAGCTAGTTTTCCAATTTTCATATACTGTCCTGTTTTAATAGGTAAGATTTCTGGCTAGATCTGTACTTAATAAATTATTAGTTTAAAGTTGTCTAAATTATTAGTTAGCCATATGTAATACGCTATTCATTATTATATATTTGAGGTTGTGGAACTACGTTTTTGTTATTAAATTTGGGTTATTATAAGTCTAGAATAAATTAGGGAACTTTAAGAGCGTAGCTATCCTTTGAAGGCCGGCAACACACTCGTGACAACGCGAGTACTCACGAGCCAGGCGAGGCGCCTGCTCGTTTTCCCCTGCTCATATAAAAAATAATATTATTCCGATTCCCCTTATTTGATATATAAGTAGTAACATTGTGAGAAAAGCCATGATATAAAATACATTTGTATATCAACAAGCCACATTTAAATTAAATAATTAGTAAATATACCCCCATACCTTCAAGACCTCAACCGATTCCCAACAAACTACATAAATAACATATTTATTCATTTTTATTTATGAACACTTTGTTACAATGTGTACAATTAAAAAAATATTTGATACAATGTAACTAACAGGCGACCTTATCACGATTAAGAGTGATCTCTTCCAGGCTAGGAACACTCTCGACTGATGTACCTCTCAAACAAAAAAACTCATTTAAATCGGTTCGATGCATCCGATTGCATGTACATAGACACGTTTTGCGTCGGGGGTTAAAAACAAAAGAGTAGTTCCACACCTTCCATTAGAAGTTAAAAGCTAAAGCTAACCAAAGCTAGAACAGCACGTAGATGTTCCAACACCACTCCTCGGTTCTCAGAGCTAGCTGGCGCGGCGTCAGACACGGATAGCGAGGGCTCCCGGCCCGGGATGCCAGACACGGCTTTAGACCCGGCGGTCAGGAGGCGGGAGGTCGTCGCCCGGTTAGAGAGCCTGTATGTGGAGGACCCGGATAGGGAGATTGGAGCGGTGAGTACATGTTAGGGGGCTAATTAACTAAGTAACAAACTAACTAATCCACTTGAGAGGGCTCGCATGCTCATTTGCCCCGTTTGTAAGTAAAAACTAATCCTATGACCAAAAGAAATAGTCCTCAAGGTGCTGCATTAGTACTTTCCATCTGAGAGAGGTGTGGGTTCGATTCCCATATTTGTAATTTAGATATGTATCTATCTGGGATCTGGGTGTTGCTTTGTACGTTCTCACAGAAAAATAAATGTTATGTATGTCCATATAGTGAGTCCATTATCTAGTTGCCAACACAGGCTCAGCTCAGCAGCTGGACTAGATGACGCTAAATGAAAGCCTCCTGAACTATTATTATTATTGCCTACTTAGTTGGCTTCTTACTTAAATATTTCAATAGATAACTTACTGCAAAAATTATGTATACTTTGGACATACACGGTATGAAGTATAATACTAATTATTATTATTCCAGGCAGGAGAGTTAGTAGAGGAAGTAGCTGAAGAGAACAAATCCCTGCTATGGTTCCTCCTGAAGCAAGTCAGGCCAGGCATGGATCTCAGTAAAGTGGTCCTGCCCACTTTCATACTGGAGCCCAGGTCGTTTTTGGACAAACTGTCGGATAATTACTACCACGCTGACTTGTTGGGACAGTGAGTGTTAAAATTCTAATTGTCTGTTGCATAGTTTCTTCTAAGTTGGGAAATTAGGTCTAATCTTGATTGAAATGTATGTGTTTTTATCTATTTTTTTTTATTATAATTTATAATTATTGACTAGAAACTGTTGCCTGTTTTAGTTTTTTCATTTTGATTTTATGTCTTAGCTCTATTGTCTTCTTATTAAAAATCATTTTAATCACTATTTACATTAACCAACCATTTATAAACATAAATTAAAAATATAATCGGACCCAATGCAGACCCTTACGGAACACCACTTATAAATTTTAATATTCTTTCAGAGCGCAGTCGCTAGAGGATCCATACCAACGTTTCAAGGGTGTCCTGCGTTGGTACCTGTCGGGGCTGTACCGTAAACCCAAAGGGTTGAAGAAACCGTACAACCCCGTACTGGGGGAGACGTTCAGATGCTGCTGGCGGCACGGCAGCGATAATTATACGTACTATATTGCGGAACAGGTGAGAACGCATATCTCTTTCTATCTCACAGTGGAACATGTAAGGATGTGTAGCTTGTCTCTTTCTATTTAATACTAGTTGCTGCCCGCGACTTTGTTCGCGGCGATTTCAATTATTATACGTAATTTGATTGCCATAAACTATAATTTCTTAACGCTCGTGGGACGGTGACCTTTTTCATGTATAAATATTATAATAGTCGAGTTTTTGTTTATATCTACAGTTGTATATTCTTATTTAAAAATAAGCAACTATCAGAGTCTCTCGCCGGTTCTTCTCTGTAGAAACTGCCTTGCGAACCGGTGGTGAATATTTTGTAATACCATGACGATTCAAGTGTTACTTTATGTAGCCTAATTGAATGAAGATACTTTTGACTTTGACTATAAATAATTAACTTTTAAGAAAAATAAAACCGACTTCGTTCAAATTGGTTCATAATCGGAGGAAATATTGCGTTTAATAAAGTTCATCCTCAATTTTCCACCCTTGGGGGTTGCTTTGTTTATTATTACATTTAAATAGGACCACCCTTGAGGTATTACCTATACGCCGAAAAAAGTTTTGTTCAAATCGTTTCATAATTGGCGGAGTTATCGCGTAACAAATATAGAAAAAAAACATACGGGTCGAATTGAGAACCTCCTACCTTTTTGGAAGTCGGTTGAAAAGTTTGTATGGGGTCAATCTTAGATGATAAGTCGATTAAAGACGATTAATAGGTTTATACGTATTTTTGAAGTAACTTGAACTGTTTTAAAATGTGAATAATTTCCCGTTCTGGCCACATTTTTGACATGCTTCGCTCCTATTGGTCGCAGCGTGATGTTATAGAGCCTAAAGCCTTTCTCGATAAATGGACTTTGAAACACAATTCGAATTAGTATTTTCTGAGATATGTTCTTTCAAACATACAGATTCTAAAATAAGATTTATCGAAAACTCTTACACTTTTAAGAACATATTTATTTAAAACTAGCTGTGCCCACGACTTCGCACGCGTAGAAAAGTTACTTTGGGCAGCATTTTTGAAAATGCCTAACCCGCGCCAACAAACGTTCAGCAAGTTCAACGTGATTCTTTAAATTGCCATAACTTTTTTATTTATCAACCGATTGACATGAATTAAACACTAAATGTTAAGTGAAGCTTGCCACAATATATAATTGAAAACGACATCTAGATAGGATGAGCCGTTTCTGAGATTAGCGTGCAGAAACAAACAAGACAAAAATTCCAAAAATCATTGTTTTGGGTTCTATTGCATTAATAAAGGTCTCCTATAATATTTTTCTCATATATCTTTCATGTACAGACAGCGACTCGTTACGTATTTATTATATGTATAGACTTTATTTAAAAATTATTGTACGCTTGTTACAGGTGTCCCACCATCCGCCTGTGTCAGCGTTTTACGTTTCAAACAGAAAGGAGGGTTTCGTCATAGAGGGCAGCCTACTAGCCAGATCAAAGTTTTACGGTAAGCTGCTCAGCAGTTTTAGACGTTGCAATATATTCAATTCACTATTACTATTGAAGTTTGTTGAAGTTAAATATTTATTTGTATGTCTTGAACTCTTTGTCTTTGGGTATAGTAACCGTCAATTTCCTTTAGCGGTGAACGAAACCTGCGCAGAAGTCAAAAATAAGGTATCGAGGTAGCGGCGCGTGATCGTCGGGTGCGCGAGCGTTGATTGGTTGTGCCAGTCGTGTTGTCTTTGAGCACCAATACGTCAATTACGAGCGCGATTCGACCGATGCACAGCTATTCTCGTCAATCGCTAAACATTTTTGACGATTACTATATTTCCTTTTACAATCAGTGAACGATAACTATTTCAAATTTCATCAAGATCCATTCAGTAATATAAGCTCAACAGACAGACAGTCAGACGGAAAACTTTTTAATATGTTTATATCATTACATAGTATAAAAATAAGTCTCTTTCTTTGTCTGTCCCTATGTTATATGTATGATTAAATATTTACAACTGCTTTTTATGTTATACGATTTTTATATAATAATTACAAACATGTATTAATATTATAATAGTCGAGGTTTTATTCATATTTACAATTGTATGTTTTGAATTTGACTTTTGACTTTTTACTTTGAACTTTGACTATTGACTTTGAACTTTTACTTGGACTTTGAACTTTGACTTTTGACTTTGTCTTTGCCTTTTGACTCTGACGGTTGACCTTAACTTTGACTTTATGTCATGTTTTCAGGTAATTCGACGTCGGCCATTTTGGAGGGATGCGCCCGCATTCAGTTGTTGAATTGGGGCGAGACGTACATCACGACCGCTCCCTACGCGCACTGCAAGGGCATCGTCATCGGCACGCTCAGCATGGAGCTGGGGGGGAAGGTGCGTACATACATACATACACACATACAGACAAACATACATACAAATAAATAGACATAAACAATATGTAACAGAAATGCGTGGTAATATTTAAGGATCGCAAAGAATACCTAATATTAAATGAATGTATTAAAAATCAATTTCTTTTGAACTATTTATTATCAACATTGATATTGATTTTTTATTTATATTGACTAGCATATCGATATTTAAATTTATCGACGCTACGACATCACTTAGAGCTATCAGCTGTTACGTGTCAATGACCGCATGACCCTATGACAATGCATTTCATTGACAAAGTTACTGCTGTCTCTGTCATTAGAATTCGAAAATTGATGCAACACTTTTGTTTTAATTCTTATGTTATCGATTTTATTGACGAATTAATGAAATAAAAAATCTCAAATATGTTTATTTTAATGCGGGGACTTGTATATAGACTATCTATGAGCATCTGAACATCACGCGAAAATATTACCACACATTTCTGTTACACGTTGTATACATGCCGGGGGTAGGTCTCTTTCGCAGGAGGCCGACTGGGTGGGTACCCCCACAGTGCCAGACATTCTACCGCCTGAACAGTGATGTGATAATGTCACTGTGCTCCGGTCTGAAGGGCACTGTAGCCAGCGTAATTACTGGGCTAATGAGTCTTAACATCTGATGACTCAAAGTGGGGAGCGTCGGTGTAGTGCACTGCCCGGAGTTGGGCTTTATAGCAAAGTTGCGGGTAGCACTGCATTGGCTCTGGGCTGGCGTTACTCTTACCATCAGGAGTGCGTCCAGCTCGTCTCCCCTCTTCATAGTATAAAAAAAAAAAAAAAAACATGCAGACATAGATTCGTAAATGTGTACATAGGTACCGGAATCTAATGCAATGAATGGCACAAGAGGGTTGACACACAACTTTTTTACATATTAGATGTTGTCTGCGACTTATTTATTTATTTATTTTTTGTATTTCCAGGTGCACATAATATGCCAAGAAACGGGATTCCAAGCTGACGTGGAATTCAAATTGAGGGTAAGTTTTTTTAATAATCATCATAATTCCATACATCTTTAAAACTACTCGACCGATTTTCATGCGATTTTTTCTAGATAGGTATAGTGATTCAAGAGGAAGGTTTGTTAATTATATATCTATAACTAGCTGTTGCCCGCGACTCCGTTCACGTGGACTTTCATATAAACTGTGCCTTTTTTCCCTTATAATCCTTTTTTCTTACAAATATTTTGGAATATGTGGGAATATTGCAATATCCTGTTGCAATTAATAACCTTTAAGTTTACTAAGGTACCTAAATGCCAAATTTCAAGCGTCTAACGTAAGCGGTTCAGATTTTTTCATACAAAAGGATTTTCCCGCTAATTCCCGTTCCCGTGGGAATTTCGGGAATTCCTTTCTTAGCGGATGCCTACGTCATAACATCTACCTGCACTGCAAATTTCAGCCCGATCCGTCCAGTGGTTTGGGCTGTGCGTTGATAGATCACTATGTCAGTCAGTCACCTTTAAATTATATAGATATAGATTATAAAGAAACTAGCGACCCGTCCCGCGCGGTTAGACATAGTACTAAATATAGCCTACAGAATTCAGTGATAATGTAACTTTCTATTAAAAAAAGAATTATTAAAATCGGTCCAGTGCTTTTAGAGTTCATTTGTTACATTTATTTTTTTATTTATACGAAAATACAATTTTTTCTCTTTGAAATACATAGATATACTAGCTGTGTCCCGCGGTTTTACCCGCGTAGTTCCCGTTCCCGGGGCAGTACCGGGATGTAAGCTGTCCTATCTCTCAAGTTGGAACGAACTGCACATGGTGTGCGAATTTTACTATAATCGGTTTAGTGGTTTAGGAGTCCATTGAGGACAAACATTGTGACACGAGATTTATATATATTAAGATATTTTTTTTATTAGTGGTAGACTAATACTACAACTACCTTGATTAATAGTTTGTTTTTTTATTATTAAGCATACTATATTCTCGTTTTCAGTCTTTCCTCGGAGGTGCTGATCAGACGAACGCCATCTCTGGTCGAATAAAACGCGGTAAAGACACTGTAGCCAGCGTGGATGGTTACTGGGATGGCAGGATCGATATTAAGGACAAGAAAACCGGGGTGAGTGTGTTTGTATTTCGTGTGTTTGTTTGATACTAGCTGTTGCCCCCGACTCCGTCCGCGTGGCAATCATATAAACTCTGACCCCTCCCTTGCCCCCCTATAACCCCTTTTCCAGTTAAAAAGTAACCTATGTTTTATCTCAGGCTCTAGACCATCTGTGTACACAATTTTATTACAATCGGTTCAGTTGTTTGGCCGTGAAAGCGTAAAATTATAAAAAGTTTCAATCCCTCGCGCAACATTTTAGGGGTTTTAAAAATAGGTGGCCTATGTCTTTCCCCAGGCTTTAGGCCATCTTTGTACCAAATTTCTTTCTAATCGGTCCAGTAGTTTTAGCGTGATGGAGAGACAGACAGACAGACAGACAGACAGAGTTACTTTCGCATTTATTATATTAGTATGAATAATATGGATTACTATACCGGGCTTGCTTGGCATGTCAGAGATGGAAATAATTATAATTAGGAATGAAAAATTCTATGTTATATACACATTTTTATTTTTTATAAAAGTTACAAGTATAATTATTATAAATTTCAGGACGAATCGAGTTTATTAGATGTCTCTGTGCTAAAAGAGCAGCGGTTACCGAGGTACCTCGTGCAGATAGACAAACAGCACGAGTGGGAGTCGCAGCGGCTGTGGCTGAAGGTCTCCGAGGCGATATATAACGAGGACCAGGTTGGTAGTAACTAGTGGGTGAATCTATACTAATATATAAAGCTGAAGAGTTTGTTTGTTTGTTTGAACGCGCTAATCTCAGGAACTACTGGTTCGAATTGAAAAATTCTTTTATTATCGAGGAAGGCTTTAGGCTACATAACATCACGCTGCGACTAATAGGAGCGAAGATATAATGGAAAATATGGAAAAAACGGGGAAAATTATTCATCGTTAAGGGCTTTCTTTGCGTGCGCTGCGAAAACGGTTCAAGATACCAAAAAATATGAATGAGAGAATTATTCCTCTTTAAATGATCTAAAAAAAAGTTCGTATATAGTATATTTCTATCTTCTAAGATTGGCTCCCTATAAAATATTAATAGAAATAGATCCGACGGGGACGAAGTCGCGAGCATCAAGCTTGTGTTATGGCAACTAGATAACGGAATAAATTACATATACATACTTTTCTTTTATAAATACATACATACAATACATAGCTACACCCAGACCCCAGAAAAATACAAATATAAATTACAAATATATTTTTCCGGTGTGGGAATCGAACCCACGACCCTTCGCGCAGAAAACGGTTGTGCTACCACTGCGCCAAGCGGTCGTCGAAATTTATAAATTTGCTGTTCTTCTTATTTTCCTGTGACATATATACCTGTGAGTATATATTTGTAGAAAAATGAATGTCCGTCTGTCTGTCTGTCTGTCAGGTGGTAGCTACAGAACAGAAGACCATAATAGAGGAAGCCCAGCGGGCGCGCGCGAGGAATCTCGTCACACCCTGGGTGCCGCGCCTGTTCCACAGGGACTCCAGGACCACGCCGCCTGAGGGTGAGTGAGAGAGAGAGAGAGAGATTCTGCCGTTTCATTTCTAATGTAATGTATTCGTTTGAAAAATCATGGTTTTGTGATCCTTAATCTTCGAATAATGTATTCACAATGTAGAAGGATGAGAGAAAGGGAGAGAGAGATTCTGCTATTTCACTTTTTTATATAATTATTAATTTTAAAAATCGTGATTTTGTAAATCCTTCATCTTGCAATTTGTATGCACAATGCAGTAGGAAGAGAGAAAGAGAGAGAAATAAGCAAAAAGCTTTACAAAATTGCAATTAAACAATAATACAAACAGGAAAATACGCAATTATAATTATTATTTAAAATTTTCATGGTTAATAATTTCGATTAAATTTATATGGACACTAAAAGGACTCGGTTCTCTTTATGAAGTAGGAGACAGAGAGAAAGAGAAAAAGAGAGTGAGTGAGATAGAGTTTTAAAATAAGTTAATGTATGTTTAAAATTTTCAACAGGCATCGTTGACCAAGGATGGAAATACAACCATGCCGACACGAGGTAAGATTTTTTGTGTTAATCAATTTAAAATACATACCTATATTTTGTAACTTTTATATCTTAATATATATAAATCTCGTGTCACTATGTTTGTCTTCAATGGACTCCTAAACCACTTAACCGATTATAATAAAATTTGCACATCATGTGCAGTTTGATCCAACTTAAAAGAAAGAAAGAAAGAAAGAAAATAAATTTTATTCTGAATAAGTTTGAATCAAACACCCTCAGAAAGTCTACATGATGCCTACCACCATCAATATCATACCTTACATCCCGGTATTCCCCGGGAACGGGAATTACGCGGGTAAAACCGCGGGACACAGCTAGTATATTATATATTACTAGCTGTTGCCCGCGACTCCGTCCGCATGGACTTTCATATAAACTTTAACTTCCCCTTTCTCCCCCTTATAACCGTTTTTTTAGTTAAAAAGTAGCCTATGTTTTATCTCAGGCTCTAGACCATCTGGGTACCAAATTTCATTACAATCGGTTCAGTAGTTTTGGCGTGAAAGCGTAACAGACAGACAGACAGACAGAGTTACTTACGCATTTATAATATTAGTATGGATTTAATTTTAATCAGACATCAAATCAACATGATTTGAGTCCTACTGAATTTTGATTCGCCTTTGAGTATTTGGTATTTATTAGAATCTATTTAAGAAAACATTTTATTAAAAAAGTTTGTTAAGTTTAATCTATACTTCTATACTTTCATTATAAAGAAGTAAAGTTTGTGTGTTTGTTAAATTGTAAGGGGTAATGTCGGGATCTACTGAACCGATTTTAAAAATTCCTCCACCAATAAAAGCCACGTTATTGCTGAGTGTCATAGGCTATATAAAAAA
>JADANM010005620.1:4824738-4836636 GCA_026213755.1 Eurema hecabe
AAAAAAATAGTTAAAACTATATTTTGCTAGAAAAATATGTTGTAGTTCTTTGCTGAACTTGCCAGTGATATAATTCCTTACTTTTTAATCAAAATTCTTCAAGCAATTTTAAATTAACTTCTTTCTTAATAACACTGCACTATGGACACACTGAAACAATCAATCAATGAGATGCAGATCGACTTCTTCAAGAGAATGGATGTTTTTCACAAGGATCTAAGTAAAGTGACTGCAGTACCTGCATCTAATAGCCCAGCGCCTTAGCAGGTGATTTTGAGAATTTTTTCATGAAGAAACTTTGTCATGACGTCCTTTGAAATCCTTTAATCACAAATTGCAGTCTTACCACGCCTATATGAAGATTAGGAGATGCGTTCCCGCCGTAAGACGCTGTTGAAACAAGGGGTTTCAGAACAAAATAAGGATGTTGTTTCCGCTGTGACAAATACAAGGATGCACTAAGCAGCTGTCACAGGTTGGGCCGTATTAATGATGACAAACCTAGACCAATCCTTGTTCGATTTAACGATGGGTAAGAAACAATGTTTGGTGCTCAAAAACTCATTTAAAGAACTCCGGTTTTACACTATCAGAATTTCTTACTAAAGAAAGAGATGACATTTTTATGTCTGCTAGAAATCGATTCGGTGTAGCTAAATGCTGGACAAGAGATGGCCAAATATTTGTTCTTGATGCTGTTGGTAAAAAAGTTGGCATCGCATATCTTGCTTAAGCGATTTGGACACTATCCCATTTTGAAGTTATGCTACCCAGGATACAAGTTTCGAAGCTTCGAAGGACAGTAAAGCTACCCAAGGCATCAGGACGCGGCGAGTGGCTAAAAATCGCTAAGTTCTTTTAAGAGTAATTATCTTGTCCACTTATAGCTTATAACAACTTTGCTCGCTTGTTTCGTTTTAATTTAGTTGATTTTAATTTTTCCGTTCTACTTTTACAATTGAAACTAGCAACAGTATTATAATTTGTCAAAATTAACATAAAATCATTATAATTAGTAATACGATTTATCATTAATTAAGAACTATTAAGAACTTTGTTTACTTTTTTTTTTAGTATAATTCTCCCATTTAGTGGGAAGGCAAAGGGACAAAGCCCATACAGCCACGTCTTTAGTTATATTTTTCTTTGTCTTTTGTAGTGATAGTGAATTAGTGAGCTTTACAAAAGACCCTCGACGAATCTTGGAGCAATCGGACCGGCGCTACTATGCGCTCTCAAATGAATTCTTCATTTCTTGGACACTTATTAGCTAGTTTACTGCATGATTCACTATCACAAACATACATTAAATCACTTTATGCACCAAAAAAGGAATATTCAATCGAGATAACAAATAGACGCCTTCAGATCCCCGCCAAAACTCCCCGAACTTTGTTTACATCTCAATACTTTTTGACATTTGTGAACTGTCAACTGACAACTTTCGTTCGCGTCATAGTTGTTTAGTAGTCTTGGAGACGGGCCTTTTTGAATTTGCTTGTAATGCTAAACTTACTGCTAGATTTTTAGTTTATATTAGTAGGTATACTTTGTTTATATTTGTATGCATTCTTTCATATGTGTATATATTATATATTATATATTATATATATCTATTAATAACATCACCCACCTAATTACAATTGAACAGCTTTTCCGTACTACTGGTTGCCTGTAAGAAATCACTAATAGTGATAAGGCCGCCTATTGTCAAAACACTATTTGCTATTTATTTGTAATTATATATTTATTTGTATAGTATATTGACAATAAAGAATTTTTATTACTATTATTATCATACGTTATAAGCGCAAAATTTTGAAAACGCAAAACATCCTATTTAGGACGTCTTACTTTTAGGTGATTCACGTGCAATTGACAAAACAACTGTCTCTTTTAGCCTTGTTAGTTTTATCATTTATCAATTTTCTATCGTTTTGACTTGTATGTATGTGTGCTACCGCTGCTGTGCGGAACACTTTTTACGGTTGATTTGTATGGGTATAACATATATATTATGTAATATCATTGATGGCGTCAATTTAAATGGTTGTTTTATCACTACAAAACTATGTGTATTAAGTGTATTACTTAAAATGTACTATTAGGACCTATATTGAAATAATGTTTTAATACTTTTAGCAATTATTTCAATGTCATAAAAAATACATGTATAATTACATTTTCAAATGTTTTTTATCCTTATTTATTTTTACTTTTTTTCACTTCCTCGATAAACAGATGTATCTAACACAAACAAAATTTTGCAATTTGAACCTGTAATTCTAGAGATAAACACGTTCAAAGAACAAACAAACAAACAGATTCGATTTTCAATAATATAACACTTTTTGATTTACAATTAATATATAGGAATACGAGGCACTCAACTCAAACTTTTTGAAGACTACTTATGTGAGCGTACACAGACAGTTAGCTTGCCTCAAGGCAGTGTGCTGGGCCCTACCCTCTTTCTTATCTATGTGCGTGACCTTAGTGAGCTCACTCTTCATAAAGGAAAAACAGTCTCGTTTGCCGATGATACTGCCCTTTTATTTCATGGCAACAATTGGAGTGAAGCGTTTAGGTATGCCCAGGCTGGACTTAACACAGTATCAGAATGGCTGAGAAATAATTCACTAACTTTGAATGCAACAAAAACAAATTACGTAACCTTCTCAACTACGTTAAACCTACAACCTCTGTCGTACTCTATCACGGCCCACACTTGCCCTGTACGAGGCCTTAACTCATGTGTGTGCACGCATCTTCAAAGATTTGTTGCAGTTATATACTTAGGAGTACTTATTGATAAGACATTGACTTTCCGCGATCTCATAAACACCCTTAATAACAGAATTCGTAAATTAATGTATATTTTCAAAATCATGAGACCTATAGCTAATGAAAAATAAAAAAAAACAATACACTATACACTGGTTCAATCGCTACTGTCCTATTGCATTACATCTTGGGGAGATGCCCCAAAAACTTCGCTTATTGAACTTGAAAGGGCCCAGAGAGCAACATTGAAGGTGGCCTGGGCCTGCAGTACCTACACCCGACAGCTTTTTTGTTTAAAGAAGTTAAAGTACTAATGGTACGCCAACTCTTCATAGAACAGATAATACTCAAACAGCATGGCTGCCTCTCGTATTGTCCACTCTTATCTACAGGAAAACGTCGCTTCAACCCCGTCACTATCTTTCCCTACTCTCGACTAACAAAAAAACTCTCCAAGCGCTTCTATTTTCATTTAGGTCAATTCTTATATAATAAAGTCAATAGGATTCTCGGTATCTTCGAACTCACGAAAATAAAATGCAAAATATCTCTTAACGTTCTCTAATTCACACACACACACACACCATCATAATACACCCACTTTCTCATAACATCACACCTTCACACACACATCAGCACACACCCACTTACTCACATACACACTAACCCTAGTTCAATTTCATTTAAATTTTAGCATAGATATAATACTAATTTTAATTTTAATATAAATTTAATGTCACCTTGTTTGTTCATACAATACCATATACCAGTTTTATATGTACCAGTGTAAAATATGCGGGAGGGCCTGGTGTCCTGAAATACGGGCTTTAGCCTAGTTAGTGAGTAGTAGGCACCAGACTCAATACAAATCGTATATAACTGCGTAATGTGCCTAAATTGTATTGAATAATTTACTGTGATTGATTGTATTGAATGAATAAAGATGATTATTATTATTAATTTATTTATTTTTAATATTAAATGCTATAAAGGTCATTTTAAACACATCTAAAGTTTTATCATCAAATTGTGCTAGAAAACTAAGTTTCATATCAGCTCAACAGGTGGCGCTGTACGACGCTGAATCGCGCTATTAAAGTTTTTTCACGTTTACATATATAGAATAAGCATTGATATTTTAGAGGGTGGTACTACCCCGGTTTAAACGGGATATTTTTGATAAGCTAGTCTCTTAATTAAGAGGTAAAGCTTCCTAAGATTATATCCGTGACTTTTGATTTACTTTTAAAATTATATATTATATTATATTATTATATTATTATATTATTATATTATATCCATACTAATATTATAAATGCGTAAGTAACTCTGTCCGTCTGTCTGTCTGTCTGTCTGTTACGCTTTCACGCCAAAACTACTGAACCGATTGTAATGAAATTTGGTACACTGATGGTCTAGAGCCTGAGATAAAACATAGGCTACTTTTTAACTAAAAAAACGGTTATAAGGGGGAGAAAGGGGAAGTTAAAGTTTATATGAAAGTCCACGCGGACGGAGTCGCGGGCAACAGCTAGTACTATATAAGATTATAAATGACCGTGCCCACTTCGTTGGGTATAATGTTAATTATCTTTTTCGGTTTTTTATAAAGCCTATGGACACTCAGCAATAATGTGGCTTCTATTAGTGAAAGAATTTTTATAATCAGTACAGTAGATCCCGAGATTACCCCTTACAATTTAACAAACACACATACTTTACTTCTGTATAATATTAGTATTGATTATAAATTATAATTGATGATTGATTTTTTTTAAATATATTTGGAAAATTGAACGAGGTCTTACAATGTTATCGTATAATAAATGTTTGTCGATAATAGACTGATTTTGATGTGGTTTTTGGAAATGTGTATGAATATAATATAATGTCCTTTCCCCAGGACCATGGGTATCCTATGAGTATCTACAAACCAAATTTCAACTAAATCGGTCCAGCCGTTTTTGCACTAAACAATAACAAACAAACATCCATACATTGTCAGAAACTTTCACATTTATAATATTAGCAGGATTAAATTGCATTAACGCATTAAAATAAAACACACATTAACATTGATTCTTTTTTATTATTAAAATGAGTATTACCAAAGCATTATTTAAATATTATTATTAGATTGATACATAATAATATATGAACATATGTATATTTTTGGTATACGATGATGTATGACATATTTTCCATATACATACTTAAATATAAAAATGCACAAGGCACAAAAAAAGCTGTCGTAATGACAGCTGTCATAATTTCAACTGTCAAACGAAACGTCAAAGTAGAAAGAGACGCAAGAATGATATTACTATAAGTGAAAGGGAGAGAGCACATTGAGTAATAATAATAATAATGTTAGTTTTTTGTTTTTAATTTTGACTCATTTAAAAATAAACGCCGCTTTAAACACGCTGCGTTTAAATTAGAGTGAGAAAACTAGAAAACTGGGTGACTTCCAAAAAACACTTAATTATATACTCTAAGTCTACCAGTAAATTATGTTCTCTTAATAGCTTCAAATCTACAAATAGAAATAACGCCGCGTGTCATACAGTAATATCTAATAATCTCTGGAAGTTTACCGTGAATCTTTGAAAAAATAATCTTCAACTAAAAAAAACGCCGCGTTCGAAACGTCGCATTATGCACCAATCGAGCGAACTAGTCTATTGTGCGACATGCCAACGTCGCGCCAAGTGGTGAAATATTGTTTAAAGATAGCCGGTTCGGTTCCTTGCGGGATCTTGACTACGTGCACCTGAAAATGAGGGTTATGTTTTATTAATCTAATATAGACGTATAACGCATAGACTGATAGTCCCTTAATAATCGGTCCGCCGTAAGTGAAGCCAAAACTGTTTATATGTAGGTGTTAACAGCGCGTTCTTATACTCGATGACACGCACGCAAGCACACCGGTAATGTTGCTGCTATAAGAAATTTACCCTATAAATGTGGATACATTGAAATCTACAAAAAACATACGAATTAATAATTAATTACGTAAGGTGACAAAATTGTTTACTTTGAAATGACTTTACTTCGTGTCTTCATACTGCGGTTCTTATTCTCTGATAATAATATTATCGAATGAGCACGTAATGGAATCTCTTAAGAGCTGCATGTCTTAGGAATAAATAATGCACGTTTTAATGTCAAATTTATAGGTAATTTCATAATTTCTGTTTGAAAACAAAACTGTATTATTATTATAAATTTGAAAATTTTGGTAAGAATGCGAATACGTTCATGTAAATTAACTTATCATAATGTTCAATGTTTAACACTTGTATTTTGTATTTTTGTATTTAAATAAATAAATAAATTTAAATTATTAATAAAAAAAATAAATAAATAAAAATAAAATAAATTCAAAAAAAAATTAATAAAAATTAAACTAGGCTACATACATTGTGTAAAAAGTAGTTAGGTGTGAAAACTTCAGACAATGATAA
Source organism: Eurema hecabe (assembly GCA_026213755.1). Taxonomy (NCBI): domain Eukaryota; kingdom Metazoa; phylum Arthropoda; class Insecta; order Lepidoptera; family Pieridae; genus Terias; species Terias hecabe. Next base: position 4,830,993 of record JADANM010005620.1, read on the forward strand.
TTTAACATATAAACAATATATGGAATCGTATTGAAACTAGGAGGCTGAAAACCAGAGCTACTCTTTGTAGCACAAGCTGAGCCCTCTCCCTTTGCTGTTATGTGTTTGTGTATATATCTTATTATATTTTCTTCATTCCGTATTTATAACAGCAATATACGATTATTTTATTTATTTTACTAGCTTTTACAACTTTCTAATTAGGACGTTTTATCTTAAGGTGATTGAAAACTATCTATCTCTTTTTCTTATTGGTTTTATCATTTATCTCTTTTCTATCACACTTTTTTCGGTTGATTTTTAGTGTATAACATATCTATTATATAATATCATATAATATCAATTCCAGGATTAAGACTGTGTCTGTCCAGATATTTGTCTGGAACAAAAGTGATGATACTCACCCAAGATGGATAGTTCTTGGAGCCCACTAGTTGTTGTGCCTTTGTCATGGCTTCAGCCTTTTCCTAGAAAGAAACATTATTTTAAAACACTAAATAGAGACTAGATAATATATTTAAAGAGAAGGATGTATATTTAACTAGCTGCGGCCTTATTTTTATTCACATTTATTTCCCTGCATTTAAAATTTGTCTTCTTCGGAGGTATTTACTTAAATTGTATATGTAATATTCTGTAAAAAGCATATTGATCGTATAGATAAAAATCACTTCGTAAATAACCATTTATTAGTAAAGGATTAAAAATGGTAATGGTGGGTTATCCCTAAGAGATGGACATATGCCGTCGCAGAATTTTTTTTGTAGAACTCTTTAAGGTGGATAATACTGTAGTACAAAATTTTGGTCTATCTCGTAGGGTTTAGCCAGCGTTTGCAATATAAGCGCAAAAACACGTCCTTATTTACGACATCACATTAGAAACCTCTAAATTTATCAGTCTTTCTCTACTATATTATGCATGTATTATACATATAAAGCTTCCTTAAGAATCACTCTATCTATTAAAAAAACTGCATCAAAATCCGTTGCGTAGTTTTAAAGATTTAAGCATACATAGGGACAGACAGACAGCGACTTTGTTTTATACCATGTAATGATACACATAAACCTTCCCCTTGGATTACTTTATCTGATAAAAAACCGCGAAAGCATCGTGAAGTTTTAAACACAAATGTAAATTACAAATATGTATATTTGTCCGGTGTGGGGATCGAACCCACGACCCTTCGCGCAGAAAGCAGTTGTGCTACCACTGCGCCGAGCGGTCGTCTAAAGGAAGTTATAACCTTCCTCTGAAGCATAGGGAGTATCCTCAGGTAGGTACTCAAGTAGGACTGGTCGTTAGCCCGCAATGGGAGATATCGAGAATTGTATGTATGTATCGTCCTGAATGAATTTCATAAGCGCGATTCAGAATTCATTCACTCGTCATGTTTGTAAGTGTATTATGTAAGGTTATGAAATGTTCAATGATTAGTTGAAAAGTTAGGTATAGTAGGCGTCGTTTATGTTTAGCGCTGGACGAGAATAGCTGCGCATCGGTAGAATCGCGCTCGTAATTGACGTATTGGTGCTCAAAGACAATACTATGGGGAACCAATCAACGCTCACGCACCCGACGATCACGCGCCGTCCCCTCGATACCTTATTTTTGACTTCTGCGCAGGTTTCGTTCAGCGCTAAAGATTCGTGACGCGAACTGTACTTACTTTCGGCGTTGCCTGCTTTCCTGTCCAAACGTAGATGCTGCCGCTGACTGTGTCCAAAATGTAAGCTTCCTAGAACACAGAAACACATTGCAATTAATACTAGCCCTACCTCGCGGTTTTACCCCCGTATCTATACTAATATATAAAGCTGAAGAGTTTGTTTGTTAGTTAGAAAAATTTTTTTTTTATGGAATAGACAATTTATCGGGGAAGGCTTTAGGCTACATAACATCAAGTTGCGACTAATAGAAACGAAGATATAATGGAAAATGTGGAAAAAACGGGGTAAAGTATTCACATCGTGCGCTGCAAAAACGGTTCAAAATACAAAAAAATATGTATGAAAGAAATATTCCTGTTTAAATGATCTACAAAAAAGTCCGCGATAGTATATGTCTATCTTCTAAGATTGACTCACTATAACATAATAATAGAAATAGATCCGTAGGGGACGAAGTCGCGAGCAACAGCTAATTTATAAAAATTAACGTAATATATTACCTGAGGTTTCAACTGGTCTTGGGATAATGGTTTCCTCAAAGCTGTCACCTTAACCTTTCCAGAACTTTCCGATACTTCGGACAAGGTCACGCCGTCTTCTTCGCTCCTTTCGAAGGCCTGGAAGAAATCATTTTATATCTTAACTAGCGACCAACTCCGGTTATAGGTCGCGTCACGGATGTTTAGCGCTGGACGAGAATAGCTGCGCATCGGTAGAATCGCGCTCGTAATTGACGTATTGGTGCGAGAAAGACAACACGACTGGGACAACCAATCAACGCTCGCGCACCCGACGATCACGCGGCCCGCACGCCGTGACGTCCCCTCAATACCTTATTTTTTACTTCTGCGCAGGTTTCATTCAGCGCTAAAGATTCGTGACGCTACTTATACACACGTACACGAATCATGCGTGTATTGTACATTTAAACCTTCATCTTGAATCACTCTATCTGTTGTTTTAAAGATTTAAGCATTAACATAGTCGTGGTCAAGCCAGACCTCTTCATTTAATTTTGATAACAAAGACAAGTTAAAAGTAGGCATTCTATTGTATTAATGGCAGAATATATAAAAAAAAACATTCATCAATCATGTTCAATTAGTGTTGTGAACCAGCTCAGGAGGGGTCCACCCATCAAGCCCACCCATGACTTTCCCTGGATTCGCCATTGATTACTGCAGCTGATTTTAGAAATTCTAGTAACTGGGCTAATGAGTCTTAACATCTTATGACTCAAAGTGGGGAGCGTCGATGTAGTGGACCCCTGCCCGGAGCAAAGTTCTGGGTAGCACTATATTGGTTATGGGCTGGCGTTTCTCTTACCATCAGGAGGGCGTCCAGCTCGTCTCACCACTTCAGAGAATAAAAAAAACAAAAGCTTCTTGTATAATCTATATCTATAACGAATTCTTTTTCACTCATTAAAATTAGATGTAAAATGTGGTATACCTGGTCATCACCCCCAGCGCTCTCCTCAGGGAGTACGTCCTTACTGCCTGATCCAAGAGCCGTGAAGAATTTCTGAACGTCTACGTCACTGGAGTATTTGTCTGCAAACCAATTAAAAAAATCAGTACAGGGGAAAAAAGGTTTAAAAACACATTCACAATTACAAATTATCTTAACACGGAGTAATCTGTACTTAAAGATAGAAAAAAAGTTGTATGTAAAGGCCGTTTTCTGATGATAGGAAACGACATAAGAAAATATTGGATGGAACTGTTCATTTTTATCCGATTGTGCCTCTTTGTCGCACGTTCTACGTTCTTGCACTTCAAGCCTTAAATGGAATGATTTTTTTCGTACGTGCATCGAATTCGAGGGACCTGGCTGGCTTATAATTATAAGACGTTGTCACGTCAAGGCCTTGTAGATTGAAATTGGTATTGAAAGTTTATGTGGGAATTCTTCATTATATTTTAAGATAAATAAATAAATAAATAAATCTTTATTAGTACCAAAAATAACATAAAAATTACAATTTTATTATCATGGCTATGAGGGCCAGAGCATAAATACCCTGACGTCTATACTATGTAACCTGTATCTTAGAAGTCAGTGCAGATAAAAGATAAGATATATAAACTTAATATTTAATTAAAATTGATTTATGTAGCCTAGTTCAATAAAGATGTATGTGACTTTGAATTTGAATTAACCTAGCAGGGGATAGTAATCTATCAGTCTCTTGCCGGTTCTTCTCTGTAGAAACTGCCTTCCGGTGATAAATGTTTTGTAATACGAATGACGTTTCAAGTGTTACTAAATGTAGCCTAGTTGAATAAAGATACTTTTGACTTTGACTTTGTTAACAGTAATTGAATTCATCATGTCCTCCATATAACCATAATTCTCTATAACGATGAAGAAAGTGGTCCCTTGGATTTCGTTTTATAGAGAAACTGTATTTGACGTTGACTTCGAAGTATCTTACCAATAATTTCCACCTTCCCTCTCCCATTATGATCCTGGTCCCTAATCTGATTGGCCATGGATACAGCTTTAAGCTTCTCCACGTTCTTCGCGCTATCACCAACGAACACCAGGATATCATTGCCCACGTCCAGGATGAAGACGTCACCTTTGTTCATTGATGAGAATAGAGGATCTACCTGGATGCGGAATTATAAGGATAGTACAATTTTGTAGTGACTAATAAAATTTATACATTAATGTAAAATACAAAAAAAAAACTGCGGAATACTGAAACGCAACTTAAAATTAAGTACAACTTAAACCGGTCCCATCTGACAGTTCACCATACAATTATGTCAAAATAACGAGTCTTAAGGCGTGCTTAAATTTAATTTGCGTATAAGTATTTGGCCGTATAATAACTATATAATAAGAAAACTATTGATACAATTACTAAAGGTTGATTTATAACTACAAAATAATTTTAATAGGACTTGTCTTCTATGAGATCTCAAAACTTTTTACGATGGAAAGACTGCATCGAGAGACTTGGCATTTTTGACATTTAATGTTTTTCGCGGAATTCATATATAGAGAACTCTCAAAAGTACTAAGTAGTGCTTTCGCTGGATGCGTGCAATTACATGTGTAGTGACAGAAAATTAACAAAAGTTTTTCTTTAACTTGACATTGATCGAAATGTCGCACTATGCTCTGTAATTGAAAAACTAGGAGTATTGACAAAATAATTATATTTTAATATAATAATTAGTAATGTAATAATTATGTTATCCTAGTTTTCCAATTATAGCACTAGAGCGCATTATGTGGCATGATGCTTAGCCTTGAATGTCTTAAGTACATGTTTCTACATTCATATAATATCGAGCACTCTCAAAAGTTACCTAGTTGTTCATTACATGTGCAGTGACAGAACATAAATGTTTTTTCATTAACTTGACATTGACTCGAAATGTCGCATTATGCTCTGTAATTGAAAAACTACAACAGTTGCGGATTTTTTAGATCATTTATTCATATCTGTAGATCTCACCTGTCTCACTCTAACATTCCTCTTTCCTTTGACCTGGAACATTCTCTTTTCGGCTCCCGGGTTAGTCGTCACATGGTTGAAGCCAGATGGGTTTCCACCCTCAAGATACCTTAGGGCTGCGACCAAAAAAACATTATAAATAATTGATACATCTATAAATACATACATATAAAATAATGTATAACCTAAATAAACCAATTTCACACTAACAAGCAAAAATAAATTTACGAGGCACTCAGTAATACGTATTTTCAATGAATATTGTTAAAAAATATGTTACTCTCTTTGTTTAAATTGTATGTTTTTCGTTAATGTATGTTTTAGAGTAATAAATTATATTATATATACATAATATATGCTCCTACAATATTTTATATGTAATTCATAATAACGTAGTTCATGTATAATAAACTAGCTGTTGCTCGCGACTTCGTCCCCGTCGGATCTAATTCTATTATTATGTTATAGTGAGTCAATCTTAGAAGATAGACATACACTT
>JADANM010005620.1:4849561-4863685 GCA_026213755.1 Eurema hecabe
GGTTAGGCATTTTCAAAAATGCTGCCCAAAGTCACTTTTCTACGCGGGCGAAGTCGCTGGCACAGCTAGTTGTTTAATAAATATTATAAGCGCGATTCAGGACTCGGTGCATTAGTATTTAGTACCTACTGGTTGCTACATAATGGTTTTCTTATAGACGAGGAAAAAAGGACGAGGAACATTAAACAAGTTCTAAAACCAAGAATGATTTTTGTATAATTTATAAAAATTAACGTAATATATTACCTGTGGTTTCAACTGGTCCTGGGATAATGGTTTCCTCAAAGCTGTCACCTTGACCTTTCCAGAACTTTCCGATACTTCGGACAAAGTCACGCCGTCTTCTTCGCTCCTTTCGAAGGCCTGGAAGAAATCATTTTATTGTTATAGGTCGCGTCACGTATGTTTAGCGCTGGACGAGAATAGCTGCGCATCGGTAGAATCGCGCTCGTAATTGACGTATTGGTGCGAGAAAGACAACACGACTGGGACAACCATTCAACGCTCGCGCACCCGACGATCACGCGCCCCGCGCGCCGCGCCGTTACCTCGATACCTTATTTTTGACTTCTGCACAGGTTTCATTCAGCGCTAAAGATTCGTGACGCTACTTATACACACGTACACGAATCATGCCTGTATTGTTCATTTAAACCTCCATCTTGAATCACTCTATCTGTGGTTTTAAAGATTTAAGCATTAACATAGTCGTGGTCAAGCCAAGAACTCTTCATTTAATTTTGATAACAAAGACAAGTTAGAATACCTACTTTTAAGTAGGTATTCTATTTTATTAATAGCAAAATAAATAAAAAAAAAACATTCATCAATCATGTTCAATTAGTGTTGTGAACCAGCTCAGGAGGGGTCCACCCATCCAGCCCACCCATGACTTCCCCTGGATTCGCCCTTGATTACTACAACTGATTTTAGAAATTCTAGTAACTGGGCTAATGAGTCTTAACATCTTATGACTCAAAATGGGGAGCGTTAATGTAGTGCACCTTGCCTGGAGCAAAGTTCTGGGTAGCACTACATTGGTTATGGGCTGGCGTTTCTCTAACCATCAGGAGGGCGTCCAGCTCGTCTCACCACTTCAGAGAATAAAAAAAAAAAAGCTTCTTGTATAATCTATATCTATAACGAATTCTTTATCACTTCACTCATTAAAATTAGCTGTAAAATGTGGTTTACCTGGTCATCACCACCAGCGCTCTCCTCAGGGAGTACGTCTTTACTGCCTGATCCAAGAGCCGTGAAGAATTTCTGAACGTCTACGTCACTGGAGTATTTGTCTGCAAACCAATTAAAAAAATCAGTACAGGGGAAAAAAGGTTTAAAAACACATTCACAATTACAAATTATCTTCACACGAAGTAATCTGTACTTAAAGACAAAAAAAGTTGTATGTAAAGGCCGTTTTCTGATGATAGGCAACGACAGAAAATATTGGATGGAACTGTTCATTTTTATCCGATTGTGCCTTTTGTCGCACGTTCCACGTTTTTGCACTTCAAGCCTTAAATGGAATGTTTTTTTTCGTACGTGCATCGAATTCGAGGGACCTGGCTGGCTTATAATTATAAGACGTTGTCACGTCAAGGCCTTGTAGATTGAAATTGGTATTGAAAGTTTATGTGGGAATTCTTCATTATATTTTAAGATAAATAAATAAATAAATAAATCTTTATTAGTACCAAAAATAACATAAAAATTACAATTTTATTATCATGGCTATGAGGGCCAGAGCATAAATACCCTGACTTCTAAACTAGGTTAAACCTGTATCTTAGATGTCAGTGCAGATAAAAGATAAAATATATAAACTAAATTTGTCATTAAAATTTATTTATATGTAGCCTAGTTCAATAAAGATGTATGTGACTTTGAATTTGAATTAACCTAGCAGAGAATAGTAATCTATCATAGATAGTAATCTATCAGTCTCTTGCCGGTTCTTCTCTGTAGAAACTGCCTTCCGGTGATAAATGTTTTCTAATACGAATGACGTTTCAAGTGTTACTAAATGTAGCCTAGTTGAATAAAGATACTTTTGACTTTGACTTTGTTAACATGACCAGTAATTGAATTCATCATGTCCTCCATATAACCATAATTCTCTATAACGATGAAGAAAGTGGTCCCTTGGATTTCGTTTTATAGAGAAACTGTATTTGACGTTGACTTCGAAGTATCTTACCAATAATTTCCACTTTTCCTCTCCCATTATGATCCTGATCTCTGATCTGATTGGCCATTGATACAGCTTTAAGCTTCTCCACGTTCTTCGCGCTATCACCAACGAACACCAGGATATCATTGCCCACGTCCAGGATGAAGACGTCACCCTTGTTCATTGATGAGAATAGAGGATCTACCTGGATGCGGAATTATAAGGATAGTACAATTTTGTAGTGACTAATAAAATTTATACATTAATGTAAAATACAAAAAAAAAACTGCGGAATACTGAAACGCAACTTAAAATTAAGTACAACTTAAACCGGTCCCACCTTGTGACCTTGAATAAAAAATTTTCCTTACAGAGAAATGATGGGGAACTTCTAGACATTGTTTATAATTATGTTTTTAACAATTTCACTGAAATTCAGCTTGTTGGGACTTTATGTTACTTCACCCTCATTTTTTGGTCTAAATTGACTGGACTATACCTAGTTGTTCGTTATATGAGTAGTGACAGAACATAAATGTTTTTTCTTTAACTTGACATTTACTCGAAATGTCGCACTATGCTCTGTAATTGAAAAACTAGAACAGTCGTGGATTTTTTAGATCATTTATTCATATCTGTAGATCTCACCTGTCTCACTCTAACATTCCTCTTTCCTTTGACCTGGAACATTCTCTTTTCAGCTCCCGGGTTAGTCGTCACATGGTTGAAACCAGATGGGTTTCCACCCTCCAGATACCTTAGGGCTGCGATCGAAAAAAAACATTATAAATAATTCATTCATCTATACATACATACATATAAAATAATGTATAACCTAAATAAACTAACTTCACACTAAAAAGCAAAATGCTCCTACAATATTTTATATGTATACTAATATATACAGCTGAAGAGTATGTTTGTTTTTTTGTTTGAACGCGCTAATCTGAGAAACTACTGGTTCGAACTGAAAAAATCTTTTTTTAATGAATAGACAATTTATCGAGGAAGGCTTTAGGCTACATAACATCACGCCGCGACTAATAGGAGCGAAGAAATAAAGGAAAAAGTAATCGACGGGGACGAAGTCGCGAGCAACGGCTAGTTAATAATAACGTAATTCATGTATAATCAATATTTTATTCGCAAAGTACCCTCAATTTTAGTTTATTTGAAAACCGTCAATTACGACGGTGTCGTGACTCGTGACGCATATAATTATTTTCAATTCGTATAGCTAGTTTTATCTTTTGAGTGTCTTTGTTTCGGTCTTTAGTGTTCATTGTGACAGACGACCTTGTCAAGGTCGCCGGAAGACGCTGGATGCAGGTCGCCTCCGACCGGTATTTGTGGAGGTCCAAGGGGGAGGCCTATGTCCAGCAGTGGACGTCCAGCGGCTGAGACGACAACGACGACGACGACGTGTGAAGTTAATTTCATTTTCTGTGCTTGTGTAAATCTTCAATAAGGGTAAGTACTTTTTATATTCTACTACCTATTCGCGCGTGTTTACCCGCGTAGGTCCTGTTCCCGGATTAATACCGGGATAAAAGTATCCTATGGTTTAATCCAGGGTATCACCTATCTACATACCAAATTTCAATTTATTTAGAAAAGCCGTTTTTGGGTGAAAGCATAACAAACAAATCCATTCATACATTCTCATAAACTAACATTAAATTTTGTAATAGTAGTAGGCTCTTTTGTAGATTTACTGAAATTTCACTTCTATTAAAAGAAGCAAACATTAATGATGTTGAATGTGTTGTAAGTTGTAATAAACCCGTCATTGTTTTATATAAAGAACTAGCTGACCCGTGCCCACTTCGTTGGGCATAATGTTAACTATCGTTTTTTATATAGCCTATGACACTCAACAATAATGTGGCTTTCTATTGGTGAAAGAATGTTTAAAATCGGTTCAGTACATTCCGAGATTACCCCTTATAATTTAACAAACGCACTAACTTTACTTCCTTATAATATTATATTAATATTATAAGTATAGATATCCTTTATCTAAGTATCTACGTAAGCAGACTGTTTAACATAGAATGCCTTATTAAAGACGTGGTTAATTCTTTTTTATTCATTTTAATTTTTACTAGCTGTGCCAGCGACTTCGCCCGCGTAGAAAAGTGACTTTGGGCAGCATTTTTGAAAATGCCTAACCCGCGCCAACAAACGTTCAGCAAGTTCAACGTGAATCTTTAAATTGCCATAACTTTTTATTTATCAACCGATTGACAAGAATTAAAGATTAAATGTTAAGTTAAGCTTACCACAATATATAATTGAAAACCCCATCTAGATAGGATAAGCCGTTTCTGAGATTACCGTGCACAAACAAACAGACAAACAGACAAAAATTACAAAAATCATTGTTTTGGGTTAGAACCCAGAACGCAATAGATTGCGTTAATAAAGGTCTCCTGTAATATTTTTTCTTGTGTATCTTCCATGTACAGACAGGGACTCGTTATGTTTTTATTGTATGTATAGATAAGTTACCTGATGAAAATTGTCCCAAAAACTGCTGGCTCTCATGGCCCATAGTCTCGCGGTGTTGGACTGCTTTCCCATCGAACTTGTCGTCTAAGCCAACAGTCAAGATGGCCGCCGCGCCCGCCTCATCCTGCGAAGACTCACTGCCGATCCAGTAGTATATGTCCCAGGATAAGTTATTCCGTTTATCTGCTGTTGTCTGTGAATGAATAGGGTATGAACGTAACTTTAATATTTAGGTTTCCTTTTTGGAATCATTTATACATCTATCATGATTCTATCTATTATACATACATACAATACATAGCAATACTCAGACCCCAGAAAAATACAAATGTAAATTACAAATATATTTTTCCGGTGTGGGAATTGAACCCACGACCCTTCGCGCAGACAGCAGTTGTGTTACCACTGCGCCAAGCGGTCGTATTTAAGCATACATAGGGGGGATACCATCGCAGAACCTGCCACGCTATGTGTGTGTGTAATTGTAATTAAAAAACCCCTGTACCAACCTGTAGAATGAGATATAAATAAAGAAACAGATAGTTAGATGGGAATCCCACCCAGTAAAAGTTGCGAAAGATGATGGATGCCAGAAAGAAAAAATGTGCGGAATGTAAGAAAGTGTACAAGCGAGATGCATGAATTAATAGTAAAAAAGAGATCTCCGATTATGTTGGAGAGAGAAAAAAAAGCATACATACTACATAGGGATATATGGACAGAAAGCGTCTTTGTTTTATACTATGTAGTGAAGAGCAACTAACAGTCGCTTGCCGATTAATCTCTGTACTTTGTAGAAACTGCTCTCCGAACCTTTGGTAGGTACGTAATTGCTGCTGTATCCATTCAAGTGTCTCTATATGTAGCCTAGTTGAATAAAGAGATATCTGACTTAGTTTTGGATTATCGAGATAACATTAACAAATAAGAAAAGGTTTTACAAAGTCGGCCACCGACTCCAGAGCTGTCAATCTCCGCGAGTGTTAATGGGCCAACTTCAGCCAGGTGGTTCGCCTGTTCGTTTGCTTCCTATGTTATAAAAACAGTAATAAATAAGATGGTAAGAAAATCCTCAGACTTACCTTTAAAATTATATACGAATCACCCTTGTAGAACTTGCCATAGTCGCTCTGCGGTACGGCAACGGGTTCGAAATTCTGAAAAGCATTTTATTAATCTATATAGTACATATTATACAGGCTTAGACTACAATATATTATCTCCACATGGTCTCTAATTCACACACACATAGTGTATACGTGTATGCCTGTATGTGTCTGTGTAACAGTGTATGCCAGTGTGAGTGTCCTGCCGTGCTTATGTATCCCTGTATGTGTAATGTATGCATGTGTATGCCTGTGTGTGTAGTTTATTCTAGTATGTGTATGTGTATATGCTATAAGGAAACATACATTGATCCTCCACATCTCCAAGCCAGCTCGTTGCCCTGCGTTAGCGAATGCAGGATGAACACGAGCCTTCTGTCTTGCATCCTGAAATTATTGAATACCCATTAATAAACTATAAAAAATCTTAATTTTAAGCACACGGGCGACTAAAAGTCACTGTTAACTATTTTATACGAGCGACGCCCCGTGATTTTCAATCTATCTGAAGATTCGCATAAAAATCAGTTGCGTAATTTCAAAGATAGACCTATAGGGATTTTTAACCCCCGACGCAAAAAGAGGGGTGTTATAAGTTTGACGTGTCGGTTTGTCTGTGGCATCATAGCCCCCGAACGAATGAACCGATTTCAATTTAGTTTTTTTTTGTATTTCAGGTGTTTTACGGGCGTGTGTTCTTATAGTCCGGAATCCCTGGTACATTTTTTAAATTGATTACTATCAAGCAAATTTTTCGCGAGTAGCTTTATTTTGATGAGACGCCCAATAATTTCCTATACCAAACTCTCGATTGTGGTAGCTAACAGAGGTAGCAAGGATAAAATATGTAGATTTGGTGATTAAAAAATATTTATTACTAACTGATTTTTATTGTGTTATATCTCAAGATAATTATCTAAATTACTTGAAAAAATATTTGCCCTACAAAATCTATGGTTTGATCAAAGAGTCACCTCTTTCCAACATGTATCGATAACGAGGTCATCGTAAATTATTACTAACCAGCTGATTTTTATTATTTACTTAGTTATCTATTAGTATTATTTAACAAAAATATTGTCCTACAAATTTCGTGGTACGTTTTTCCGGTCCTACGCTCAGACATTGTTAATACCACGAGACCATTTTTCTCATTACTAACTGTAGGACAAAACTATTACATAATAAGTTAGTGTGTTCTTTGCCCAAATGAATTAACGTCCTACAAGAAAACAGGTAGGTATCACTAGTCCGACAAAAATATGTGTATTGTAGGATGTACCATGTACTGCATCTTTCAAGCGTAGGACCGGTGTAACGTACCACGAAATTTGTAGGACGGTGTTAAATAATACAAATATTAAGTTAGTACCAAATAAAAGGCAGCTGGTTAGTAATAATTTACGATGACCTCATCATTGATACATGTTAGGAAGAGGAGGACCCTTTAATCCATCCATAGATTTTGTGGGACAAATATTTCTTCCGTTAATTTAGATTATTATCTTGAGATATAACACAATGAAAATCAGTTAGTAATAAATATTTTTTAATGACTAAATCGACATATTTTATCCTTGCTACCTCTGTTAGCTACCACAATCGAGAGTTTGGTATAGGAAATTATTGGGCGTCTCATCAAAATAAAGCTACTCACCAATTTAACCAAAATTAGCTTGATAGTAATCAATTGGAAAAATGTACCAGGGATCCCGGACTATTAGACATGTTTGATGAAAATATAAAAGTTATGGGGGGTTAGAGTGGGGAAGAAAAACCGAATTTCTGCAAATAATATGCTCAAGTGGGGTATCAAATGAAAGGTTATGACTTGTACATCACAAAAAACAACAACTTTTATAAGTTTGACGTGTCTGTCTGTCTGTTTGTCGGGGATTTTTTAAATTTTATTTATATTTAATATTTAATAATAATATTTAATATTACATACTATGTACTGAATCCTATCCTACTAATATTCTAATGTAAAAGTTTATGTATGTACATCCATGTTTGTTATTCTTAATGCAAAAACGGCTTGACCGATTTAGTTACAATTTGGTATATAGATAAGTGACACCCTGGTTTAATATGTATAGGATACTTTACATCCCGCCATTGCTCCGGGGCCCCCTTTCCCAAGTGGGTGACGTAATACTTAAATAGGCTCTAACTACCTTCATTTTAAACTGATCGAATGAATGAATGAATTAAAAACCGGTTTAGTAATTGCTACCAATTACATCGATTCATCATTCAGCTACGAAGTAACTCTTTAATAGCTCTTTAATAGCTGTGTGCGGTTTCTATGGCATAATCATTACATAGGATAAAACAAACTTCTTTTATTTATTTATTTATTTATACATTTATGAGCACCAACAAGCAGGACAACAATTCGTGACCGACTCCTACAGTCTCGCACCAGCAAATTAGCAATTGCCCACTCAATTATAGGTGCTCTAAAAATTCGAAACACGTACATGATATTGGTTAGAAAATTAAACATTATCAATTAGCAAAAAAAAGTAATTAAATTCTAATGATCAACTATTAATTTCAATGTCAGGTTCTGTTTATATTCAAACGTCACTATTATTTAATAAGTTAGTCAAAATAATTTTCTTAAAACTAAATAAATTACTATCAAAAATGTCGAGTTCATCACTGTCGTCATTCCTTATAGCTAATCTGTAAATATTATTAAAATCAATTACAATGCGGTTCATAGGCGAAAATCGACCATGGCGGGACCGAGTTAATTTTTCAACGAAAGGCGTATAGTTTATTTTTCTGACGGATTTCATCTTTCTGTATGTATGCTCCCTGTGTATGCTTTAATCTTTAAACTACGAAACTGATTTGCTTGCGGTTTTCTTATCAGATAGTGATTCAAGAGGGAGGTTTTTAATTTATATATATATAAAAATGAAACCCGTTTTCCGTTGTCACGAGATAACATGACAACGGCTTGACCGATTTGGCTGATTTTTTTTGTATATGTTAGATATTATTAGAGGAAGGTTCTAATGTTAGAAAAGATTATCATTTCACTTTTTTGATATTTCATGATTATAGGGCGACACGAAAATGGCCGGGTCAGCTAGAATAATTATAATAACAATTATCTTGTTTTTTAAGTCAACAACATTTCACAAAAAATACGAATTATTTAAAATTTTATATTCAATCACATACAATAAAATTATAACATACTAGCTGACCCGTGCCCACTTTTGGGCATAATGTTAACAATCCTTTTTTATATAGCCTATGACACTCAGTAATAATGTGGCTTTCTGTTGGCGAAAGAATTCTTAAAATAGATTCAGCTGATCCCGAGATAATCCCTTACAATTAAACAAACACACAAACGTTACGTAAAGAGAAATACTAGTAAAATATAAAACAGATAATGAAATAGTAAGTTATTATTTAAAAAAAAACTACTATTTTTAAGAATAGTTTGTGTGTATATGAGATTGTAGTTTATAAACATATAATTATTGAATATATTGCTACATAGATGTTAAAACAAATTACCTTATCATTAAGCGAAGTAATTTGTGGAGAAATAGGTGCGTTCTGACGTAACGTCGTCCGCGCAGACACACATACGGACAGGGCGAGGACCGCCCATATGTATATTGACTTCATGCTGAAATGAAAAAGATATTCATATACTAGCCGTTCACCGCGGTTCTACCAGCGTAGTTCCCGTACCCGGGGCAATACCGGGATATAAAGTATCCTATGTGTTAATCTATGGTATCACCTATCTACATACCAAATTTCAACTAAATCGGTCCAGTCGTTTTCGCGTGAAAGAATTACAAACATTCTCACAAACTTTCACATTAATCATATTAACAGGACATTTTATACGGAAAGGATTTGCCGACCGCTTTTCGCAGTGGTAGCACAACTGCTTTCTGCGCGAAGTGTCGTGGGTTCGATTCCCACACCGGAAAAATGTATTTGTAATTTACATTTGTATTTTTCTGGCGACTGGGTGTTGCTATGTATTGTATGTATGTATTTACAAAAGAAAAGTATGTATATGTAATTTATTCCGTTATCTAGTTGCCGTAACACAAGCTTTCTGCTTAGCTTGGAACTAGATAGCGCTGTGTATAGATGTCCTGAAAATATTTATAATCTTTCTCTGAAGCAAAGGCTGTTCGCGACCATTCGAACCACTGACTGGCCCTTAGCCCGCAATGAGAGATGTCGACTAGTTATACTGAATTACGAATAACTTCAAACATTAAACTTAAGCATTTAACTTGATTTTTCTTGCGTTTAGAATTTAACACAACATTTTTTGCCTTTGCGAAGAGGCACACAGGAGAAGAATGACCGCGCTACCGTAGATTTAATGTATAAAAAAATATTTAAATATGTAATGTTTGTATCCTGAATAAATGGCTTGAAATGTAATTAAATTTACCAATTATTAACCAAAAATCTACTATCAGCGATTATAATAACCTTAAAACTACAAAGTGACGTCATTCTCCATTCAGAGCGCAATGACTCATGACTTAACATACAAGGTAAAAGTTCCATTGTTTAAGGAAATAAGGCCTTTGTTATACAATTATTATGCGTTATCTAAATATACATGGTGTTAGAAACTAGTGTCCGATCCATGAACCTGGTAATATACATCGGCAGTGGGTTCTTATTTTAATACTAGAGGACCCGTGCCCACTTCGTTGGGCATAATGTTAACAATCTTTTTTTTATAAAGCCTACTAGCTGTTGCTTGCGACTCCGTCCGCGTGGACTTTCATATAAACTTTGACCCCCCCTTCCCCCTTATAGCCTTTTTTTACAGTTAAAAAGTAAGCTATGTTTTCTATCAGGGTCTAGACCATCTGTGTAACAATTATTTTAAAATACAAAGTTTTTTAAAGCCTTTTATTGCTCAAGGAAATTTATTATCTATGTAATACAATTATTATGCGAAACGCGAAATGGTTAGTCAGGTACAACCTTCATACTATGACTAACATAATATCTTTGTTATTGTTTAAGATTTTTTATGTTTTATGACTCAATACGCTTTTAAAACGTTTACAGAATTGTAACAAATTTTATTTGTATGTTTGGTGCACTTTTACGCTTAAAATCTATATTATATGTAATAATTAACTTGAAAAAAAATAAAACCGACTTCATGATAATACCTATTCAACAAAAAAATAATCGTTCAAATTGGTTCATAATCGGCGGAGATATTGCGTATAAAAAAGTTCATCCCCAATTTTCCACCCTTGGAGGTTGTTTTTTTATTATTAAATTTAAATGGTACCACCCTTGAGGTAATACCTATACGCTAAAAAAAGATATTTTGTTAAAATCGGTTCATTATTGGCGGAGTTATCATCGCATAACAAACAGAAAAAAACATACGGGTCGAATTGAGAACCTCCTCCTTTTTGAAGTCGGTTGAAAATGAAATCCGTTTTCCGTTGTCACGACAACATGAAAACGGCTTGACCCATTTGGCTTATATTTTTGATGTATTTGTTATTATTAGGAGAAGGTTCTTATGTAAGAAAAGATTAGAATTTCACTTTTTTGATATTTCATGTTTATAGGGCGATACGAAGTTCACCGGGTCAGCTAGTTACTTCATAGATTTAGTTGAAATTCTGAGTGCAAGTAGATTAGACCCTATAATAAAAGATGATTTTTTCCCCCTTTTTTGGTAAAAAGTGTGGGACCCGTGCGAGTTTCTTACGCCGGTTCTTCTCGCCGGGTTAGTTCCCGAACCGGTGGTAGGCATCATGTAGACTTTCTGAGGGTGTTTGATTGAAACTTATTCAGAATAAAAATTTATTTCTTCTTTCTTCTTCTTCTTCTATGTCTTGCTTAGCGCCTTTAGGTTTTATACAATAAATACTAAAAAAATGAGACAATTCCGGGGCTATCCACTAACTTTATGAGAGGTGCTTAGAATTTAACACTCCTCCAAAACCTGAGATTTTCCTCATCCATTTCCAATAATTATAATTAGTCGTATTCTCGTAGCTCATAAGCCGCAATATTACGATGTTGACAATCCATACTAATATTATAAATGCGAAAGTAGCTCTGTCTGTCTTTCCATCACGCTAAAACTACTGAACCGATTAGAACGAAATTTGTTACACAGATGGTCTAGAGCCTGGAGAAGGACAGGCTTATTTTTTTAAATCAACCCCCAAAAGGTTGCTCGAGGGGTTTAATAATAACTAACTAAATAACTTTATATAATTTTACGCTTTCACGGCCAAACCGCTGAACCGATTGTAATGAAATTTGGTAAACAGATGGTCTAGAGTCTGAGATAAAACGTAGGCTACTTTTTAACTGGAAAAAAAGGGTTATAAGGGGGGAACGGGGGGTCCAAGTTTTTTAACGCGAACAACAGCTAGTCTGTATATATACAGTCTCGAAAAAATATCGCAAGCGCGATTCAGAACTCGTCAGTTGTTTATATTGACATTTATATATTATCACAACTTAGTTCGTGTAACCTGTAGGTCAAATAAGTTGAGATTAAGTACGATATTCTTCACTTACTATTAATTACGCAACGCAATTCTGATACAACACTGATTATGAACTTATTTTTGTTTGTTTGAACGTCTTAATATCAGGAACTAGTGGTCGAATCGAAAAATTCTTTTTTTCATTGATTAGGGCCAATTAAAGGCTTAACTGTTTGAACACGGTCTTATCAGGAACTATTGGATCGAATCAAAAAATTAATTTGTTGAATACATAAAATAACGCTGCGACGAATATGAGCAAAGCGTTAGTGAATAAAAGCAGGAGAAATTATTCATATTTAGCCGACTTAAAAAAATAAGGTTTCTAAATTCAACGGTGTACATAAATGATTTGATTTTTATATTTTTTCAAGCATAACTTTGCCATGTATGAATCGATTTTGATGATTCCTTTTAGTTGGAAAGATGGTACTTCATAGGGGGTCCCATTATAAGGATATGAGGGTCTGATGATGGCAGACAAGAGAAGTTGAGGGGAACTTTCTTAAAATTGTAGGGACTATTAGAGCGTTTTTAAGTGTTTCATTGTTTTTTTTTATGAAAACACTACAATTTCATTGCATTGGTCTGTCCAAATTATAACTGTTTATCGGGTAAATCCATATCTTAAAGGTAGTCAGATTGTTGTAGCACTTACTGGGCACTTCTAAGTTATAAAATAACTATTTAATCGTTTCTGTAATATACTAAAGGAAAATACGAATTACTTTCAGCGAAGCAAGTTTATTTTTAACTTTATAGTTTACAGTCGGTTTATTTTTGTGAAAAGTTATTTTTTAACCGACTTTAAAAAAGGATTAGGCTCTCAATTCGTCTGTATGTATATTTTTTTTAAACTTCCGTTGCGTGCGTTGCGCAAACAGTTTTCCAATATAATAAATTAAACAGAATTATTATTCTTTAAATTCTTCTTTAAAAATAAAAAGTCCGCGACATTACATGACTATATTGTAAGATTGATTCGCTGTAACTTTTGCTGTTCTAATCAAATTTATTAGAACAAGAAAATGATGTACGTTTAAATATTATGATCTTAAATACACTTCTTAACTAAAATAATAAGAATCGATGGGGACGAACTCGCGAGCAGCAACTAGTCCATTTACTAAAAATAACTAAAGATAAATAATAGTGAATCATTTCAACAAAAAACAAAACTAGTTCAACCGTCATTTATAAATAACAAAACTTATTTTTCGTTTCCATAAAAACTTTTTGGATTTACACTTTTTATGTTAAAAAAAACGTTCTTATAATCATTTAAACACTGTCCTAAGAACTATTTAAGCTTATACTTATATACATGAACAAATAACTTACATTTTTAACTTAATAACTTGAAGCTATTGCTAACACGACCTTTCGCAATGAGATCACGACACGACTGCTTTAAATTTTACACATCGCTTTTATTATCTGTGTATAAAACAAATATCAGGGCCGGATTCAAAAATCTAAGTGTTTTTTATTGAACTAGCTGGTGCCCTCGGTTTTCACCCCATTTATGAATGAATACTACTATTATCATATAAAATTTTGTGGGAATGTATGTATGGTGTACGTTTGTTATTCTTTCACACAAAAAGGGCTGGACCGATTTAGTTGAAATTTAGTATGTAGTTAGGTAATACCCTGGATTAATACATAGGATACTTTATATATCGGTATTGCCCCGGGCACGGGAACTACGCGGGTAAAACTGCACAGCTGCTGTAGTATACCCGTAAACCTTCCTCTTGAATCACTCTATCTGATAAAAACCGCATAAAAA
>JADANM010005620.1:4874083-4885203 GCA_026213755.1 Eurema hecabe
GTGATCAGCGCCGCCCATGAGCACTCGCGTTGTCACGAGTGTGTTGCCGGCCTCTTAAGGATAGGTACGCTCTTTTTTTGAAGGTCCCCAAGTCGTATTTGTTCGGGAACACTGCATGAGGAAGCTGATTCCATAGGATGGTCGTACGTGGCAAAAAGTTTCTGCAAAAACGCACTGTGCTTGACTGCCAGCTGTCAAGGTGGTGAGGGTGGTATAGTAACCTGTGGCGTGCAGTGCGGTGATGGAAGTCAGCGGCAGGTATCAGACCGAACAACTCCTCTGAGCACTCCCCATGATAGATGCGGTAGAACACGCTGAGGGACGCAACGTCTCTCCGCAGTGCCAGAGAGTCAAGCCGATCAGTAAGGTCGGTACTGTCAATCATCCGAGATGCTCGATGTTGAAGGCGGTCAAATGGAAGGAGCTGGTACTGAGGGGCTCCGGCCCAGAGATGGGAGCAGTATTCCATGTGTGGCCTCACTTGCGCTTTGTAAAGCATGAGGCGATGTTTGGACGAGAAATACTGCTTCGCTCTCTGGAGTACGCCGAGCTTTTGAGAGGCCAGCTTGGCTTTACCTTCCAAATGGCCACGAAACTGAACATCACTCGAGATATTGACGCCCAAAATACTGAGACTGGCTGTGGTATCAAGGGGAGAATTCTCAAACCGAGGGGATACGACGAAGGGTGTTTTCTTAGCAGTAAACGCGCAGACCTGTGTCTTCTTGGGGTTAAATTCGACTAAATTAGTCCGACCCCAAGTCGAGACTTTGTCAAGCAAGAGCTCGATTTGAGACACAAGTTCGTTCCGACTCTCAGTGACGTGATCCCGAGAAAGAGTGCGTCGGCCGGTATATGATGCATCACCAGTACTGTCATCTGCATAGCAATGTATACTGCCAAATTGCAGGATGTCATTGATATGCAGAAGAAACAGAGTGGGAGACAAGACGCAGCCTTGTGGGACACCAGCATTCACGGGCTTGGAATCAGAGCAAAATCCGTCGACAACGACCTTAATGCAAGGAAGCTTCGAAAGAAGCGCTTTGTGCCAAACTCGATCGAAGGCTTTCGCTATGTCCAAGCTTACGGCTAGAGCCTCACCCTTACTCTCAACAGCCGCCGCCCATTTATGTGTTAAGTAAACTAAAAGATCACCAGCCGATCGACCGTGACGAAAGCCATATTGGCGGTCACTTATCAGCTGGTAATCCTCTAGGTACTTAAGGAGCTGGCGGTTGATAACGGACTCCATTACTTTAGAGAGCAAGGAGGTGATGGCAATAGGTCTATAATTGGACGGATCTGAGCGGTCACCTTTTTTTGGGATCGGGTGGACAAGAGCTGTCTTCCAAGATTTCGGGACAATGCCTGTGAAGTAGGAGAGCCGGAAAAGTCGCGTAAGAACCGGTGCCAACTCCGGAGCACATGTCCTCAGCACAAGAGGAGGAATACCGTCGGGGCCACTGGACTTATGAATGTCTAAGGAGAACAAAGCTTTACGTACAGTGCGCTGGGTAAAGCTGATTTCGGGCATAGAGCTCTCAAACCGCGAGATGGTAGGCGGTATGTTGTCCTCATCATCCAAAGTCGAGTTCGCGGCAAAAAAAGAGCCAAGAAGGTTGGCTTTCTCCTTTGCTGTGTGGGCCAACGAGTCATTCTCCATGCGCAAGGATGGTAGAGAAGGCTTACAGAAGTTCCCCTGCACTGACTTAGCGAGCGCCCAAAAAGCACGAGTTCCGGAAGAAGACGGGCAAGTTTTTCGCCAAGCCTAGCAATGTACTCAGATTTCGCCTTAGCAATTACTCTTTTGAAGGACCTGGAGGCGGAGTTGTATTCTTTCTTAAGGATACTTGTGTTTGGACTCTTAGATGCAACCGCGCTGGCCCAGGTTCGATAACAATCTTGCTTTCGGCGTGACGCCAGTCTGCAGGACTGATCAAACCAGGGCTGGGACTTGCCTCCGATAGGTACCACAGAGCTAGGGATAAATAATTCCATGCCCTGAAGCACGACGTCGGCGACAGAGTCAGCGCAAGCATCAAGGTCATCCATCGCGAAACAAACTCCGTTCCATGGGTAGGATGCAAAGAAAGACCGCATCCCGTCCCAATCTGCTGACCTGTAGTGCCACACACGACGGCTGCCAGCATAGCGCGGCTTTTGGGTGAGTGTTACCGGCACTGAACTCCGGACTAGGCAATGATCGGAAGAGCCGATGGGAGCATCGACATTTACCTCGTAGCCATCCGGATGGGAGGTCAGCAGAAGGTCCAACAGTGAAGGTTGGTGGTCTTCCACGTCAGGAACCCTCGTAGGCGAGGAAACTAACTGTGTCAAACCATAGGCAAGAGCGAAATCGTGAACAGACCTCCCTGCGTGATCGGTTGTACGTGATCCAAGCCATTCGGCGTGATGAGCGTTAAAATCGCCAAGAATGACGATTTCAGTCAGATTTCAGGTTGCCCGAGGGGTTTAAACTTTATACAATATGTATTACATTTTCACGGCAAAACCGCTTAAGCGATTGTAATGAAATTCGGTAAACAGATGCTCTAGAGTCTGAGATAAAACGTAGGCTACTTTTTAACTGAAAAAAAGGGTTATAAGGGGGTCAAAGTTTATATGAAAGTCCACGCGGACGAAGTCGCAGCCGCGGGCAACAACTAGCCTGTATATATATTGTCCCGAGAAAATATCATAAGCGCGATTCAGAACTCGTCAGTTGTTTATATTGACACTTAAATATTATCACAACTAAGTTCGGTAACCTGTAGGTCAAATAAGTTGAGATTAAGTACGATATTCTTCACTTACTATTAATTAAGCTACGCAATTCTGATACAACACTGATTATGAACTTATTTTTGTTTGTTTGAACGTCTTAATATCAGGAAATAGTGGTCGAATTGAAGAATTATTTTTTCATTGATTAGGTCCATAAATTAAAGTTTTTTATTTGTTTGAACGAGCTAATATCAGAAAATACTGGTTCGAATCGATAAAATTATTTTGTTGATTTGTCAATTTATAAATTCACGCTGCGACCTATACCTATGTAACGAAGCGTTAGTGAATAATGTTGCAAAAACGGGGAAATTTATTCATATTTAACCGACTTAAAAAATAAGGTTTCTAAATTCAACCGTGTACATATATGATATGATTTTTATATTTGTTCAAACATAACTTTGCCATGTATGAACCGATTTTGATGATTCCTTTTAGTTGGAAAGATGGTACTTCACAGGGGTTCCCATTATAAGGATATCAGGGTCTGATGATGGCAGACAAGAAAAGTTGAGGGGAACTTTCTTAAAATTGTAGGGACGATTAGAGCGTTTTTAAGTGTTTCAGTGTTTATTTTATGAAAACACTACAATTTCATTGCATTGGTCTGTCCAAATTATAACTGTTTATCGGGTAAATCCATATCGTAAAGGTAGTCAGATTGTTGTAGCACTTACTGGGCACTTCTAAGTTATAAAATAACTATTTAATCGTTTCTATAAAATACTAAAGAAAAATACGAATTACTTTCAGCGAAGCAAGTTTATTTTTAACTTTATAGTTTACAGTCGGTTTATTTTTGTTAAAAGTTATTTTTTAACCGACTTTAAAAAAGGATTAGGCTCTCAATTCGTCTGTATGTATATTTTTTTTAAACTTCCGTTGCGTGCGTTGCGCAAACAGTTTTCCAATATAATAAATTAAACAGAATATTTTTTCTTTAAATTCTTCTTTAAAAGGAAAAAGTCCGCGACATTACATGACTATATTGTAAGACTCATTTGCTATAACCTTTTTTGTACAAATCAAATTTATTCGAACAAGAAAATTAGGTGCTTTTAAATATTATGATCTTAAACACACTACTTAACCATAATAATAAGAATCGATAGGGACGAACTCGCGAGCAGCAACTAGTCCATTTACTAAAAATAAGTAAAGATATACTGAATCATTTTAACAAAAAACAAAACTAGTTCAACCGCCATTCATAAATAACAAAACTTATTTTTCCATAAAAACTTTTTGGACAAGAACACTTGTAACAAAAACAAATATTCTTTAAAAAAAACTAAACACTGTTCTAAGAGCTATTTAAGCTTATACTTATATACATGAACAAATAACTTACATTTTTAACTTAATAACTTGAAGCTAACACGACCTTTCGCAATGAGATCACGACACGACTGCTTTGAATTTGACAAATCGCTTTTATTATCTGTGTATAAAACAAATATCAGGGCCGGATTCAAACCTTAGTGTTTTTATTGAACTAGCTGGTGCCCTCGGTTTTCACCGCATTTATGAATACTACTAATATCATATAAAATTTTGTGGGAATGTAGGTATGTATGGTGTACGTTTGTTATTCTTTCACGCAAAAAGGGCTGGACCGATTTAGTTGAAATTTGGTAGGTAGATAGGTAATACCCTGGATTAATACATTGAATACTTTGTATATCGGTATTGCCCCGGGAACGGGACCTATGCGGATAAAACTGCACAGCTGCTGTATTATAACCGTAAACCTTCCTATCTGATAAAAATATCAAGAAAATCGGTTAAGTAGTTTTAAATATTTAATCATACATAGGGATGGACAGAAAGCGACTTTGTTTTATATGTACTGTAGTGTATGTGGGCAGAGTGTTATATGTCTCGGGCGTATTGTCTTATAATAAGTGGTCGGTAGCGGGGAGTGAGTCTGTATCAGAGCGTCGTTCCGGTAGCACTAGCACGTGGTGGTACGTTGGCGAGCCAAATATAATAACCGGTGAATACTACATGTACTATTTTATGATACCTGATTAGATTTCACTACTTGATCTACAATTATATATTATAAATCACTTAACATCAGATGAGTTGTGGTCAAGCTGTTTTTGCTTTAAAAAATAGTTTGTGAGAGCGTATGTTTGTTACATATTTACGTCTAAACAGATGTAGTGATTTTAAATAAAATTTAGTATAGCTAGCTGACGCCCTGACACATACTCATAGGCTACGTTTCACTGCAAGAAAATACACAAATTTATTTTTTCTATAAAACCTCGGGTAACATCGCGGGGCAAAGCTAGTACTATTTATTTTATAGACCATAGTTATGTTTATATATTTTAATAATACATATAGGTTATTTTTAATTAAGTTTTATTTAAAAACTGTCATTACGTATCTGTGCTGGTCAAATGTCAGATCAACAAAGATGGTCGCTTCAATCGGAACTGGCCAACCTTGCGTAACTTCTTTATAGCTTAAGAGTTAAATTATACATGGGACTATTATTATTTATTTCCTTATAGTGTAAGAGTATATTTTATAGTTATTTCCTTAAAGTTTTAGACCAAGAGCTGAGTTTTTGGTAACATTAAAATCTAAATCTAAATATATCAAAGGTGACTGACTGACATAGTGATCTATCAACGCACAGCCCAAACCACTGGATGTATCGGGCTGAAATTTGCCGTGCAGGTAGATGTTATGACGTAGGCATACGCTAAGAACGTATTTTGATCAATCCCACCCTCAGTGCATAAAATAGGGGATGAAAGTTTGTATGAAAATCAACGCGGGCAGACTCGCAGGCAACAGCTAGTAATGCATAAATGAATAGTCTTATTTTATGTTATAAATGTAAGAATTTGTGAGTATGTTTGGATGTTTGTTACTCTTTCAAACAAGAACTGCAGAATGGATTGGGCATGCAAGTATATTAGACCCTAAATGGTAATTTATGACCCTATATGTGTTAACATAGGATACTTTAAATTATTCCCGGTATTACCCCGGGAACGGGAACTATTTTTAAAGTTAATACAAAAATCGATCGATACAAAAAGTATGAGATACACACCATTTCCAGGTAATTAATTCCTTTCGTTGTTAAAGAAAATGGTTACAATTTTTGCATAGTGTAGGTATTTATTGATACCTTTTTAATAACTAAAAGAGCTTAAAATTTCGAGATGTGTTCTTTCAAACAAGGATCAAGTGTCCTAAAAATTATGTATGACAGAATTATTCGTGTTTAAATCAAATATATTATACTAGCGACCCGCCAAGTACAGAATGTCCTCATACACAACATTTCCCTGCATTTTAAACTTGTAATATCTTCGGAACTATTCACTTAAATTACATGCTGTAAAAAGCATATTGATCTATAATAAATGCACAATTTATTTAAGGTACTTAATTGGATACGGATTAATGCTGTATAATTAAAAATCACTTCGTAAATAACCATTTATTAGTAAAGGATTAAAAATGGTTATGGTGGGTTATCCTTAAGAGATAGACATATGCAATCGCGGACTTTTTTGTAGAACTTTATAAAATGGACAATACTGTAGTACAATATTTTGGTCTACCTCATAGGGTTTAGCCTCTAAAAAACTGCATTAAAATTAGTTGCCTAGTTTTAAAGATCTAAGCATACATTTACATAGGGACAGACAGACAGCGAAAGCGACTTTATTTTAAACTGTGTAATGATAAAATAATTTAATATAGGTAAGTACCTACTTTAAACCTTATTATTTTTAAAACTTATCATTCACATAAAACGAAGGGAACGAAGTCGCGGGCAACAGCTAGTAAATTTATTCACTTATTTAAAAGAAACACGAAGACGTATAAACATTTCTAAGTATTATAATAAATGATAAGTCTTATCTCAGTGAGAGAGCTAACAGACTTATTTTTGCATACAAATTCCCAGAATGCATTGATTTCTTAGTAACAGTTAATTTACTTGCAAAACGTAAATTCCCATTTTGATAATGCTTTCTTGCTCAGCTGTAATGCCACATGCTTTTAAAACGAAAGTTTGTGTGCTTGTTAAATTGTGAGGGGTACTTTTGGGATCTGCTGAACCGATTTTAATAGTTTCATAGGTGAGTGAGTGTCATAGACTATATAAGGGGGGTTAGTATATTGTATTGATATTAAAAAGACATAAAACTGTAAAAACAAGCGTTTTTCCGCCGACAAACTGATGTGCAGTTTGGCGGGATTTTTAAAAACATGTATATGGTTTGGTTTATGAATATAAATAAAAAAAAATTACTCAAAGTCAAAGTCAGAAGTATCTGTATTCAATTAGGCTACATAAAGTAACACTTTTGAATAGTCATAGTATTACAAAATAAGATAGAAAAGTTTAGATAGACAGCTTCTTTTAAAACTACGACTTCAATTTATAGAACACTAGACGTGATTCGTGGTTTTTCTTTCGTATTATACGTTCCCGGGGCAATACCGGGATATATAGTATCCTATGTGTTAATCCAACTGTCTTTTCAACTGTCTAAATTGTCAAATAGACATTGACATTGACAGTTGACAGTTAATCAGCGCGCTTTCTCTACAACGGAAGCACCCACACAACTAAATAAATAAATAAACCATTGAAAGATTTAAAAATGAGTGAAAATAACATTAAAATAAAAGTCATTATTTCGTACATTCATTTAATAATTAGTAAAAAGTTAAAAAAAATATTCCAACAGTACGACATTTATAGAAAAACATTAATGTTATTCAAAATATTCGAGAATAATATAAAACTCACGTCATATATAATTAAAACAATATAGAAATAAGGTACATATTTGCACGATTTTTTACGTAATTCAAAAAATATACCCCGCCTTGTAAACTTGTCTTGAAATACACTATTGCCATGCCTTTTTTATTTTAAAATCTTAAGAACAAAAATATATTTCAAAATTTGTGCATTATCAAATTTATTATGTATTTTTTACATATATTTGGAGAGTTTCATAGTATATAAGGTTATATGAAGTATCTTAAAAAATATATATTAAATAAATGTAACATTAATAGATACTTATATCATACAAAAACTTAAATATGCATAAAAATTCATCGCAGTAATACTTTTAGTAAAAGCAACACAATATAATAATAATATTTTAGTTAAAACCTGTTTCTTATTTAAATATTTTATTAAGACCCGACGCGGCGTAATACGACAGGGTGTTATAAGTTTGATGTGTCTGTCTGAGGCAACGTAGCTCCAAAACCGATGATCCTATTTTAATGTGTTTTTTTTTGTTTGAAATGTTTATCCGTCGAGAGTGTTCTTAGCTATGTTTGGCGAAAATCGGTTCAGGTGGTCAAGGTCATCAGGTCGTGTGTTAGGTGCGATAGGAATGTTACACGCTCAGTTTGCTTGCGTTTTGTCGGGGGCTTATGTTTTTATAGATTTCTGAATTGACGGTTTTTGATTCTAAACAAAAATAAGACAGGTTCCAACTAAAAGTTTTTGGTACAAAATTCCTTAAGAACTATTTAATTCCAGTCTTGAAAATGCTGTTTAAATGCTGTAGGCTCGATCCCTTCTACTACCTTTGATATATGTACCTGAAATATACAAAAATATCCCGATTTTATAAAATTTCTTTTAATAAAACATGTAGGGAATTTATTTGTTCTTGTATCAAGCAAGCGGACCCCTGCCCACTTCGTTGGGCATAATTTTGACAATCCTTTTTTATATAGCCTATGACACTCAGCACTAATGTGGCTTTCTATTGGTGAAAGAATTTATAAAATCGGTTCAGTAGATCCTGATATTACGCCTTACAATTTAACAAACACACAAACTTTACTTCTTTATGTATAAGTATAGATTTAGTTTTAAATTCTATAAATATTTCAATTAAAATTAAGCAAAAAATATACGTTTGCTGTATGGGATCGTTAAATATTTAGTTTAATTGTTTTTAGTCTAACTTTAAAGAAATATCCCAAAAGAAAGTTTACAAAACTATGTAAATTAATTTTGTGCCAATTCTTCAATTGTTTTTATGATTATTTATAGTACGTGAATATTAATTGGTTAATTTAATATTAACCCTCTATAGAAACATATCAAAATAAATAAAGACTTCATTCAATTATAAATATTTACACATCTATTTGACTTTTACTACTAGAAATAAGACATTCTAAAAAAAAATTATTAAGTTAATAGTAGGTTATAGGTATAGGTATAGGTAGCACGGGCTGGTTTCCGCAACTCCACGTCAAGGCGCGGTTTTTGCGTGTGGGTGGGGATCTTATTCGATCCACCCCAGGTCATTGAAGAAAGCCAGCAGTCTATTTACACTGCTGACAATCTCCCGGAGCGTACCTGTGTTATTAAAGTACTTAGCCCTGTATGCGGCAAATAGTAGGTTAATACTCGTACAATTTCCCTGTCCCCTTCCGAAAGGATAAAGGGAGAACCTTTCCATCCCTTTCCTCCAAAGGAGGAAAAAAAAACACTCACCCAAGACGGATAGTTGTTAGCTTCCAAATACTGATGTGCTTTTTTCATTGCCTCAGACTTCTCCTTAAAAATAAGAATTTGTTATATTTTAGGGAATATATGTTTGCCGAAAACACGTCTCTTGTAAGAGATATTTTTACGTATTACTTTGAATAACTTCAGGTTTAATTCTTGTGGTTGATATCACATTAAATAATGTTTTCTTTACTAATATTATACGACGTGTAACAGAAATGTGTGGTCATATTTTTGCGTGATGTTCAGATGCTCATAGATAGTCTATATACAAGTCCTCACATTAAAATAAACATATTTGAGATTTATAATTTTATTTATTCATCAATTTAATCGATAATATAAAAATCAAAACAAAAGTGTTACATCACTTTTCGAATTCTAATGACAGAAACAGCAGTAACTTTTTCAATGAAATGCATTGTCATAACAGCTGATAGCTCTAAAGTGATGTCGTAGTGTCGATAAATTTAAAAATCGATATGCTAGTCAATAGAAATATAAAATCAATATCTTGAATTATAAAATGACTTTAATACATTAATTTAAAATAAGGTATTCTTTGAGATCCTTAAATATGACCACGCATTTCTGTTACATGTTGTATAACTTATGATTTTATTTGGTTGTTTTTTTATTAGATACAAATAAATTAATAAGTAATACTATTTTTGACTTATTAAATGCCATGTTTCGTAATAAAAGTAGACTATTCATCCCGTAGCATAAAACGTCTGTCCCGAATTGTATTAGAATCTATACAGTACTTTTGTAGCTTTTACAGTTCAAACACACGATAAAATCTTTATATAATAGTAAATGGATGTATGTATTAATGCTAGTATAGATTGAAGAAAGTCCTTACCCGGCTGTTCGATTGTTTTCCAATCCATACATAAATACTGCTTCCAGTGTCCAAAATATAGCATTCCTAGAAATAAACAAAAAACATAGACAATTATATATATAAATAGCTGCTGCCCGCGACTCCGTCCGCGTGGACTTTCATATAAAATTTTGATCCCCCCTTCCCACCCTTTCTCAGGCTTGACAGCCTAGACCATCTGTGTACCAATTTTTGTTCTAATCGGTTCAGTAGTTTTAGCTTGATGGAAAGACAGACAGAGTTGCTTTCGCATTTATATAATTGCAACATTTCTATGGCCACACAATCTCATATTTCATTTTACGACCGCTTGTCCCAGTACACAACACAACTACTTTCTGCGTGAAGGGTCGTGGGTTCGATCCCCACACCTGACAAATATATTTGTAAATTACATTTGTATTTAAAAGTGAAAACTATGTGTATGTAATGTATCCGTTATCTAGTTGCCATAACACAAGCGTCTGCTTAGCGCAGAACTAGATGGCGCTGTGTATAAGTGTCCTGAAATATTAAAATTAATATTATAATTACCTTAGTATTCAATTGCGATGGCTCGTACGGGCCGTTTAGTTTCTTAATCTCCATTGAGCCCGAAGCATCGGATATTTCATTGAGAATAACTTCCTTAGCGATACCGCGTTCAAAGTCCTGTCATATTGAGTTAGTTAGAAATTGTTATAAATAATCTAAAATATGAAATAAAATGAGATAATCTGAAATTATATAATATTAATTGTTGAGTTGATCAGAAAATGTTACCAATAATTAAATTGAACAGAAATTATTATTTAATGAGTTGATAAAACCTTCTTGTTCATTAGGTTTCGCAAAGATCATTACCCAAGGCCGTTGGGGCCAAAATAATCTCATGACTTTGTCACGGAAAATTATAATTAAAAAAAAAAA
>JADANM010005620.1:4885303-4906168 GCA_026213755.1 Eurema hecabe
TACAGAGATTACTTATTGAAGTTATAGAGGTTGCGTATTTTGAGTTACAGAGGTTTTGGGCTCTGATGGGAAGGGAACATATTATTTTTTGAAGTTATAGAGGTATTTAAGTTACCGAGGTTTGACTTATCGAGGTTCTACATTTCAAAAAAAATAATAACGATAAGGAAGGTCTTGTCATAGACAACAGTTTCAGAACTTGATCAGAAATGTGGTTTTTAGTAAAAAAATAGTCATTAAAATCGGAAGTATCAACAAACAGAAAAAACGCAGTCAGAGACGGAATCGAAAATCTCTCTTTATTTTAAGCAATTATTATTTAGCATCTGTTGATATTTTTCTTTAATAAAAGGAGGATAGTTAGAGATAGTGTGATTGTACGATCTTTTACTTGTTTGGTTGCCTGGCAGAAATCACTTTGTAGTGATAAGGCCGCCAGTTACAATATTTCCAATAGTTTTTAAGATTGTTTAATTGTAATATACGTTGTAACAAAGAATAAATAAATAAATAAATAAATAAATAGTTCTAGTTCTATTCTTTCGTTAAAGAAATTCCATCAACATATTCTAGATGAAACGGCACCGCAAAATCAGAGACACTAATTTTACTTTCAAATTCATTTCTCTAGCTATTATTATATATTTCTGATGATGAACCATTCATGTAAGCAATAAAATTCACCTCATCATCACCACCGTCTTCAGCATCAGACACAGAATCTTGATCACCAGATCCGAGAGCGGTGAAGAACTTGTGGACATCACCTTCATTGGAGTATGGGTCTGAAATATTTTTTCAGAATTTTTAGTCTAATCTACTAATATTATAATCAAGATACACATACACGTATAAAATGGGACATCGTTGGACTTAGAGAAAGGGGTTAAAAAAAATGAAGGAAAATTTGGAGAAGGCCTTTGCCAATTAGCAAACGGACATACAAAAAGAAGATAAAGAAACATAAAATATTAGTACATTTAATTTTGCAAAAACAATATGTGTGACAGTAATGCGGTATAACAAATAATAATAATAATTTCAGCACATTTATACACAGCGCCATCTAGTTCTAAGCTACGCAGAAGCTTGTGTTATGGCAACTAGATAACGGAATAAATTACATAAACATACTTTTCTTTTGTAAATACATACATACAATACATAGCAACACAAACATTCTATATTTTGTCCGAATAAAAGGCTTTAATATTATTTATTATAATATTTTAATATTATTACTAATATTATAAACACGAAACTTGGTGAGTATGTTCGTTGCTCTCACGCAAGAAGTACTGCATGAATTTTGGTGAAGTTTGGCATGCAGATAGTTTAGGCTCAGAATTGATACAAAGGATACTTTATATCCCGGTATCCCGGTATTAAACGCGGGGCGCAGCTAAAAATGCACTACTTAAATGTGTTTTGTTACATATTAAAATGCTAAACTAGCTGCGAATCGCGGTTTTCCACGCGTTCCCGGGACTTTACCGGGATGAAAAGATCCTATATGTTAATCCGGGAGATATCCCGGATGATGCCCGGATGATGATAACCTATCTACATACCAAATTTCAACTAAATCGGTCCATGCCTTTTTGCGTGAAAGAATAACAAACAAACAACCATACATACCTACATATCTTCTCACAAATGTAGGATAGATGTATGCAAGAAATATTTGGAATCACTTATGTTTTGTACTAAATATGATGTAGAGGATACAACTCACCAATAATCTCAATGTTCCCACGACCGCTGTGGTCCTGGTCTCTGATCTGGTTAGCGACAGATATCGCCTTCAGTCTTTCAACACTCTTGGCTTTTTCACCCACGTACAATAATATGTCATGATCCACGTCCAATATGAAGCAGTCTCCTTTGTTCATTGATTTCACTGATGCTTCTACCTAAAAGTTGAAATCAACATAAATTTTAGTTTTCCAATAAACCGCATTATTAATGATGAATGTTTTAACTACAGCATCGCTTTGCACAGTCGAGCACTCAAAGTTCACGCTCCAATAAGCTTCAGCATAATTCGGCAATGTGCGCATCTTCAGCAATTAAATAAAAAAATAAATAAATAATAAATATTTTCAGGACATTTATACACAGCGCCATCTAGTTCCAAGCTAAGCCCAAGCTTGTGTTATGGTAACTCGATAACGGAATAAATAACATATACATACTTTTCTTTTGTAAGTACACACATACAATACAACCCAGACCCCAGAAAAATACAAATGTAAATTACGAATACATTTTTCCGGTGTGGGAATTGAACCCACGACCTTTCGCGCAGAAAGCAGTTGTGTTCGTCCAAGCGGTCGTGGAAATTGCTGTGTAATTGAAAAACTAGGAATAGCTCCTTGGCGCAGTGGTAGCACAACTGCTTTCTGCGCGAAGGGTCATGGATTCGGTCCCCACAACGGACAAATATATTTGTAAACTAGCTGTTGCCGCGTGGACTTTTATATTTAAACTCTGACACCCCCCCCTTACCTCTTATAAACCTTTCTTTCCAGTTAAAAAGTAGCCTATGTTTTATCTCAGGATCTAGACCATCTGTGTACTAAATTTAATTACAATCGGTTCAGCGTTTTGGCCGTGAAAGCGTAAAATTATAAAAATTTGCAACCCCTCGCGCAACCTTTTGGGTGTTGACTTAAAAAAAAGTAGCCTATGTCCTTACCCAGGCTTCAAATGTATCTCTCCAAATGTAACGTATCTTCGATTACATTTGTATTTTTCTGGGGTCTGGGTGTCGCTATAAATGATATGTATATGTTACAGTTAAAACTAGTTAGTCGATATAAGTCAATTCTAGTATTAACAAAGGAATTAAGTAAAAACTAGTTCTAACTAGGAAAAACGCGGTCTATCTACTTACTAGTTTTAACTGTAACATATATATTTCTACAGTATGTATATTGTATATGTAATATATCCGTTACCTAGCTAACACAACCTCTGATGAAAGAAGCGTGGGACTAGATGGCAATTTATATAGGTAAGTGTCCTAAGATATTTCTTTAAGGATTTTTTATATTATCAATGAGGACGAAAAATTGATGATCAGATGCCTCGCCTGCCTTCTGTCTGTCCCTATGTATACTTCTATCTTAAAAACTGTGCAACCGATTTCCATGCGGATTTTTGTAACAGATAGACTGATTCCAGACAGAGGTTCATGTGTATTAAACATACATAAATGCTATATAAATTGACAGACTAGTTTTAAAATAATAAAGATAAACTATACCTGTCTCACTCTCACGTTTCTCTTGCCCTTAATTTGGAAGAGACGTTTTTCTGCCCCTGCATTGACTGTCACATGGTTGAAACCTGACGCGTGACCACCATCCAGGTAGCGGATAGCTAGAAATATAAGTTATTAATTAGACCCTTTTACTAACAGATGGTATCACTTATCTTGTATTAAAATAATTACTATATAAACTATAAATTAAGCTATAATGTTATTATGTAGTTAGTTTAGTAGATCAAGCAGCTTAGAGCTTTGGCCTAATAGCTTCGAGCTTTCAGCATTAAGTAAGATTATGGTTATTGGATTTGTCGTAAACTTACAAGTAGTAAAAACTTAATTCGGAGTCTGACAATGATTTTAAAATAAAATTAAATAAATAAAATTTATTGTCGTCTGCACATATAAAAACAAACAAACATTTTATGAAAAATATTACTATGAGAAAACAAAAGGAAGCGTCTCAGCCTGTGCTGTTCCGAAACCGAAGTTCGAGACGGTGCTGTTTTTCAGACGCTCCTGGCTCCCTGTGATGGTGTGCGGGAGCAGAAAGGACACGCAGCAGTCCAAGTTGACTTTTATAAAATTATTCCCCTGGAAACTGGATTAAAAGTATCCAATGTCCTTCTCCTGGTTCTAAACTACATCCCCACCAATTTTCAGCCAAATCAGTTGAGCCGTTATCGAGTTATACTACTATAATACTAATTTATTCCTTACTTATTGTAAAGAAAATCTTCAAACAATAAAATTAATAGAACAGCAATGTATATTAAACAAATCCTAAATGGCTGTACACTCAGAAACCTTCACCCAAAAACCATAGAAAATAAATTACTTACAAACATCAAACAATTTTCGAAAAATCTGCGTCAACTTGTCAAGTCATTTGTACAAAGCTGTGATCTTGGGGGGTACTATATCAGTATTCGGAGTTAGACTTTTAAGCCCTGTTACAACTTGTCGACATCCAACCATTAGTATAGGTCGCGGCATGAATGTTTAGCGCTGGACGAGAAAGCTGCGCATCGGTAGAATTGCGCTAGTAATTGACGTATTTGTGCGAGAAAGACAACACTATAGGGAACGAATCAACGCTCGCGCACCCGACGATCACGCGCCGTCCCCTCGATACCTTATTTTTGACTTCTACGCAGGTTTCGTTCAGCGCTAAAGATTCGTGTCGCTACTTATAGCTAAGGGCCAATCATTCGACTGATTTAAAAGAAACGCTTTGATTTAAAAGATTACATAAAATCCTCCACAATGAAAACCTTATTTAGCTAACCTGGTTCAAAATAGCCCAAGAAGATCTTCGACTCGTATCCTTGCGACTCCCGATGCTGTACAGCATCACCGTGGAACTGCTCATCATCCAAGTTGACTGTCAGGATAGCTGCTGCGCCTGCTTCATCCTGGCTGGTCTTGGAACCCAACCAGAAGTGGATGTCCCAGGATAAGGTTGAAGTTCCTGTAGTCTGATGGTTGAGAATAGAGTTTGAATATATTATAATCATCCCATAGTATAAAACGGTGGCGTTCGTTCGTCTGTCCCTATGTATGCTTAAATCTTTATATCTACGCAACCAATTTTCATGCTGTTTTTTCAATAGATAGATCGCTTCAAAGTCTGTGTGTTTGTTAAATTGTAAGGGGTAATATCGGGATCTATTGAACCGATTGTAAAAATTCTTTCACCAATAGAAAGCCACTTTATTGCTGAGTGTCATAGGCTATATAAAAAAGGAACATTATGCCCAACGAAGTGGGCACGGGTCAGCTAGTTATTTTATATGCTTGTTATTAAATAAAAATAAATATAACCTACACGCGGAAACAACTTACAATTAACGTATGTAGCAGAATATAAACTCAAGGATACATGATTAATCATCTTAATTGATCTAATTACACGACTTACACTGTATAAGCTGTAGGTACTAGGAAAATATTTTCCGGAATGATCACTACATAGATATGATTTAATAAAAACAGTGAGTAATAGAATCGAGTGCTTTGTTTGTTTATACGTCTTTACATATAACAAAAACGTAACGAGTCGCTGTCTGTACATGGAAGATATATGAGAAAAAATATTACAGGAGACCTTTATTAACGCAATAGAACACAAAACAATGATTTTTGGAATTTTGTCTGTTTGTCTGTTTGTTTGTGCACGGTAATCTCAGAAACGGCTTATCCTATCTAGATGGGGTTTTCAATTATATATTGTGATAAGCTTCACTTAACATTTAGTGTTTAATTCATGTCAATCGGTTGATAAATAAAAAAGTTTGGCAATTTAAAGAATCACGTTGAACTTGCTGAACGTTTGTTGGCGCGGGTTAGGCATTTTCAAAAATGCTGCCCTAAGTCACTTTTCTACGCGGGCGAAGTCGCGGGCTCAGCTAGTATTATCATAAATGTGAAAGTTTGTGAGAATGTATGTATGTATGGATGTATGTTTGTTATTCTTTCACGCAAAAACGGCTGGACCGACTTAGTTGAAATTCGGTATGTAGATAGGTGATACCCTGTATTAACACACAGGAAACTTTACATCCCGGTATTGCCCCGGGAACGGGAACTACGCGGGTAAAACCCCGAGGCACCGCTAGTAGTTAGTTACTGATATCAATAAATGTAGTTTCTTTATGAACCCAGAAGAATTTTTGAATTCAAAAGTCAAAAGTATCTTTATTCAATTAGGCTAAACTTAGTAACACTTTTGAATCGTCATGGTATTACAAAACATTTACCACCGGTTCGGAAGGCAGTTCCTACAGAGAAGAACCGGCAAGAGACTCTGATAGTCGCTCTTTATA
The DNA here is from genome assembly GCA_026213755.1 of Eurema hecabe. Taxonomy (NCBI): domain Eukaryota; kingdom Metazoa; phylum Arthropoda; class Insecta; order Lepidoptera; family Pieridae; genus Terias; species Terias hecabe. The sequence goes on from JADANM010005620.1 coordinate 4,891,400, forward strand.
AAATAAGAACATACAATTGTAAATATAAACAAAAACTCGATGTAATATTTATACATGAAAAAGGTCACCCATCCCAGGAGCTTCAAGAAATATCATTCCAAGGATTTTTATCTTCAATGTACCCATTCATTTAATGTATAGTACGCCTTTTTAATTAGACATTTTTTAACGAGGCTTCTACTTGGTATAAGGTAGATCCTTGACGCTCTTAGGAAGCTTATTATAGAATAGTATACTTTGCCCTATTAAATTATTTTAGTGGGTATAAAAACAGTATGCTAATGTTCATGGTATGGGTAATGTCAATGTTAATTGAACTAGGCTACATATAGTAACACTTGACTCCTCATAGCATTACTCAATTATGTAGGTACAACCGGCCGGAAGAACTCGAAAATATGGTGGTATAGGTCGCGTCACGGATGTTAAGCGCTGGACGAGAATAGCTGCGCATCGGTAGAATCGCGCTCGTATTTGAGGTATTGGTGCGAGAAAGACAACATGACTGGGAGTTGGGACAACCAATCAACGCTCGCGCACCCGACGATCACGCGCCCCGCGGGCCGCGCCGCTACCTCGATACCTTATTTTTGACTTCTGCGCAGGTTTCGTTCAGCGCTTAAGATTCGTGACGCGACCTATCTTTTTGTATTAAATTAGCGACCCGTGCCGGCATTACTCGCATATATTATGTATGCATTATATTTTGTAACCCCTGGTAGAAGTTTGAAGTGTCTGTGTGTTTGTGTCTGCATGAGGAAACGTAGCTCCGAAACGGATGATCCGATTTTAATGCAGTTTTTTTTTTGTTTGAAAGGTAGATCCGTCGAGAGTGTTCTTAGCTATGTTTGGTGGAAATCGGTTCAGGTCGTCAAGGTCATCAGGTCGTGTGTTAGGTGCGATAGGAATGCTACACGCTCAGTTTGCTTGCTTTTATGGTCGGGGGTTTATGTATTTTGTAAAATGTATATTGTATATACCGGAGCAGATAGACGAAAAGAATAATCAAGATAGTGAAAACTATTTCAATATTAATTAATTAGTCGAACCTCCTTGGTTTATTACAATGTTTAAATTCAACCTTAAAATGTGTGGTATTTGTCAGTTGCTATAAAAACGTCAGCATTGTGAAAATAATCAGATATTTAATAACTAGTAATCAAGATTATACACCGTTATTATGATACTCTCAAGTTTTACTTATTAAGAACCTAAGAAAGAGCCATCATGAAGCAAACAATCACTACCTCGGCATCACTACAACTACTGCGACGTCACTCTCTGCGACTAAGTACTAAGTAGTAACAATTACTTATATCTAACTTACCTTCAAAACAATATAAGAGTCTCCGGAATAAAAGTTGCCATATTGGTGCTTCGGGACTGCCACTGGTTCGAAATCCTGGAAATATTAATGACAATTAATTATAATTTATTAATATTATTAATCATTATTTACGTAAATTAATGACAGTTAGTCATTACATAACATTTATTAACTAATATTATTACACATTTTCAATGTTAAAATTGTATGAAGTGAAAATAAAAGGCTTTTATAATTATTTTAAATTAAAGCAACGGGTAACAATTTTTAGGGGGACCCTATATTAAAGAGTGAAGACTCAACTGTCCATCTGTTTGTCACTTGCTGTATCTCATGAAGTCATGAACCGAGATAGTCGGAGAGTGAATTTTTTCATGAAACCCTGCTATGTATGAGATTATATATTTTGAAGTCACAAAATTCACTTTTCGTGGAATTATATATATAATTATATAATACGCTAAAAACCTACTTAAATTATATCAAATCTATTTGTGTAGTACTATGTGAGTAGTTTGGCTTTATTTACCTTAACTTAGGAGTTTCATTTTTGTACGAATTTCAATTTAATATTATTCTTCTACGGTTGCCTGGAAGGGATCACTGTAGTGATAAGGCCGCCAGTTAACATTAAAATTTCACTGTTATATAAAAATATCTATATCTTATATTTAACGAAGTGCAATTAATAAATGAATATTAATGATAATTTTATTATTCCATAAAAACATAGAATCAAGACAAAAAGATATGCTACGTATGGAAACCTAAAAATATCAATTGAAGACAAAGCCCTTGGAATGATTTTTCCTAACGCTCGCAGGACGGTGTCCCATTTCATGTATAAATATTGTAATAGTTGAGTTCCTGTTTATATTTACAATTGTCTTATTTTAAAAAAAAGTAATTATCAAAGTCTCTCGCCGGTTCTTCTCTGTAGAAACTGCCTTCCGAACCGGTGGTAAATGACAAATGTTTTGTAATACCATGACAATTCAAGTGTTACTTTATGTAGCCTAGTTGATTTAAGATACGCTTGACTTTGACTATGACATTGAAATAAAGAGATAAAAAATGTAGACAGAGAGAAACATATTAAACCAGTGAATTCACTTTCGATTTTGCGGACATGTTAATATACTGTGATACGCAAACGAACGGCGGCTTTTAATCTATTTACAAACTATGTGTGGGCGGGACATATTTCAGCTGACAATTTACGAGCTTTAATTCGTTTGTTTTGCGAATTTAAAAAAGAAAAAGTAGATAAATTACACATGTAATTATTTATATCTCATCTATATCTAAATCTTTATTATAAACTAGATGATCCGTGCCGACTTCGTTGAGCAAAATGTTTTTTTAGTTTTTGTTTTTTTTTATATAGCCTATGACACTTAACAATAATGTGGCTTTCTATTGGTGAAAGAATTTTTAAAATCGGTTCCGTAGATCCCGAGATTACCCCTTACAATTTAACAATCAAACAGACTTTACTTCTTTATATGTTAGTATAGATAAAACAAAGACGGGTTTGTTACAACACTTTTAACTCGAGATCGGCTAGACTAATTTTCATGGTTTTTGGTTCTTTGGATTTGTCTCCGCTCTGAATAGCAGTTATTTATAAGATATATATCTATCTTATATGAAAACTTAATAGGGGGGTCAATATATAAAAGTCCATGGGACGGAGTCGCGGGCAACAGCTTGTTATTATATATTATATGTACGTTCTAGCTGTGCTCCACGATTTTAAACGCGTTGTTCCGGTTCCCGGGGCGATACCGCTATGCAAAGTAGTCTATGTGCTAATCCAGGGTACCACCTATCTACATACCAAATTTCAACTAAATCGGCCAAGCCATTTTTGCGTATTTGAATAATAAACATTCATTCAAACAAACTTTCAAATTTATAATATTAGTAGGACTCCTTGAAGTATGAGGATGATTCTTTATACCCCGGTATTGCCCCGGGAATAAAAACTAAGTGGCTGAAACCGCGGGGCACAGCTACTATTAAATATACCGGGGGTAGGTCTCTTTTGCAGGAGACCGACTGGGTGGGTACCCCCACAGTGCCAGACATTCTACCGCCTGAGCAGTGAATATGTAAATGTCACTGTGCTCCGGTCTGAAGGGCACTGTAGCCAGCGTAATTACTGGGCCAATGAGTCTTAACATCTTGTGACTCAAAGTGGGGAGCGTCGGTGTAGTGCACCTCTGTCCGGAGTTGCTTTAGCAAAGTTCCGGGTAGCACTGCACTGGTAATGGGCTGGCGTTTATCTTAACATAAGGAGTACGTCCAGCTCGTCTCCCTACTTCATCGCATAAAAAAAAAAAAAATAAAAATAAAAGTGAATTATCAAAATCGGTTCAGTTTTTAACCGAGTACGTAAGTACATAAATAAAAACACATTACATATACTTTTTAAATAATAGAACGATCGGAACGATAATTTTAATTGACTATTAATAATGTTATGTATGTTTGTATGTTAATAGCAAAGCAAATTGTTTGAACGAATTAGATAAAAATAATGAACTTACAACAGTAATTAGGCTATCTGTATTTATATTTGTTTAAATAAAACTAAATCACTGACTAGTAGTATAAGGACGCCATTTACATATACCACAGGTATACTTCTTGATACTTGTTATTTTATGTAATTTGTGATTTTGGTATATGTAATAAAGGATAAATAAATAGATAGATAGATAGATAGATAGATAGATAGATAAAAACTTTATTCCACAATAAATAATTCGATTAATTCATTAAATCTATGGTTTGTGTGTTAGATCTATGCTAGTTTTTCAATAACAGAGCATAGTGCGACATTTCCAGCAATGTCAAGCTAAAGAATAACATTTGTTAATTTTCTGTTACTGCACGTGTAATTGCACCCATCCAGCGAAAGCACTACTTAGTACTTTTGAGAGTGTTCGATATATGAATGACGAAGGAGTTTTGGCGGGAATCGTGCGGCGTCTATATGTAATCTCGATTGAATATTCCTTTTTTACTTAATGCACCATTAAGTGATTTAATGTATGATTGTGATAGTGTATCATGCAGTAAACTAGCTAATAAGTGTCCAAGAAATGAAGAATTCATTTGAGAGCGCTTAGTAGCGCCGTTCCGATTGCTCCAAGATTCGTCGAGGTTCTTCGTAAAGCTCACTATCACTTTACGAAGGGCAGAACGAAACGACTGACTGACTCTACTAAAGACGACTTGATGACGATTTTACTTGACATTGGCAAAAAGCTAAACGCTAATGCCATAATATATATGAAAGAAAGAAAGAATGACGAAAGATGGAGCTAAAACATTCGATTTTAATTAATTCGATTAATTATAAAGACTTACCTTTAGTACCCTTAAGGTAAGATTGGACCCAAAATTAAAACATATTGCCAAGGTAATGTCTACTAAGGTTAAATTGGGAGAGTAAGTAGTCTAGTATATTTATAAATAACTAGCTTTTACCCGGAGCTTCACTTGCATTGAATCAATTAAATAAATAAATAAGAAATAAATATTTTCAGGATATTTATACACAGCGCCATCTAGTTCCAAGCTAAGCAGAAGCTTGTGTTATGGCAACTAGATAACGGAATAAATTACATATACATACTTTTCTTTTGTAAATACATACATACAATACATAGCAACACCCAGACCCCAGAAAAACACAAATGTAAATTACAAATACATTTTTTCCGGTGTGGGGATCGAACCCACGACCCTTCGCGCAGAAAGCAGTTGTGCTACCACTGCGCCAAGCGGTCGTCAAATTAAAAAATATTGGAAATATACAGTAGTGTTCACTCTGATACCTTCAAGAATATGTGTACAAAATTTCATGATGATCGGTCCAGTTTTTTTTGCGTGAAAGCGTGACAAAAATACTTCACTCACATTTATAATATTAAGTAAGGAATTAAAGATAAGTTACCTCGACTCTCCAAATTTCTAGGCCGGCCGTTTTACCAGCATTGGCGAAAGCAGGGTGGACTTCAGGCATTCTGGAATTAATGTTTTTATAATTTAAAAGGTGTTTATACACATACAGGGTAGCGTGGACTAGCAATAGCTTCCAAAAGATTAAACTCAATGCAGCGAAATTATTGTTTGTTTGAACGCATCAAGATAACTATTCAAAAGTTTGAAGTCACAGAAACAAAAGGAGTTTTTTTTGTCTGGCTGTCCAAAATCGGTTCAGTAAATCCCGAGATCAGCCCTTACAATTTAACAAACACAAAATTTACTTCTTTATAATTTTAGTACCTATAATAGATGACGATACAAAAGTATTAGGCACTATAATTAGCCAAGTCTAATATATAGAGCTTTAAAGGAAAAAATAATTGAAAATTGTAGAACATAAAATTTTACATCAAAATGATATAGGGCTAAAATCAAAAAATCAGAATGTTGTTTTTTATTCACAAGTCTTCGTGGATGAATACGGATCTTTCAAAGTGCATTATATCAAAAATTCAAGTTCTTATCTGTAAGTCGTATTTAAAGCTCCATTTTCTTGGACTATTTGACTAAGACGTAGCAACATTCTCTCTATTTCCGAATGAGTACGAATCTAATTTAACGCATCGTTTCCGTAATAAAATGCAGACATTGAACATTCGCGTTGGTTTGCGTATGAGAATTGAGATTGCGGTGGAGTGGCCTGTTATCTTATAATGTATCATAGTATTAGCTGGCTTTATTTACGATAACTCAATTGGCTATTAATGCTTGATAAATTACAGAAAAAATTCCAGACTAACAGACTAAGTGCACGTCGGGTTACTCTTAGAATCTATTATGATCTGTAAATCTGAATCTCTTATGCCAGATTACTGAATCGCAACTTAAATATAAGTACAACTTAAACCGGTCCGATTTCAGATTTGACATTTCGCCATACAATTCTGTCAAAATTACGAGACTTAAGGCGTGCGTTAAATTTAATTTGCGTATGAGTTAATTGGCCGGTAGAATCTGACCCGTGCCCACTTCGTTGGGCATAAAGTTAATAATCCTTTTTTATTTTTCTAACTTAAATATAAAAGTTAGACATATGCTGTTTACTTTTTTGTAGGCAATTTGAAGCTGCACGTATTTTCACTAGAAATCAGAAATATAAATTTCACAGTTAAGAGTTTTATTTTTTTATATAGCCTATGAGACTCAGCAATAATGTGGCTTTCTATTGGTGAAAGAATTTTTAAAATCGGTTCAGTAAATTAACATATTTTTTTATCTATCAGTATGTTTAGGTGTCTATATGAGGCAACGTAGCTCCCAAACGGATGGTCCGATTTTAATGCTTTTTTTGTGTGTAAGGTATATCCGTCGAGAGTGTTCTTAGCTATGTTTGGTGGAAATCGGTTCAGGTCTTCGAGGTCATCAGGTCGTTTGTTAGGTGTGATAGAAATGTTACACGCTCAATTTGCTTGCGTTTTACACCCTTTGTACACCCTTCATATTCACCTTGATGTATCTACATTCTAAACACTAACTTGTTCTGATTATGTCATTTTTAATAAACATAACAGTAACATGCGTTATCTTTGTTTGAAAACATAATCAATGTTTACTCTCGAACAGAGAATACAGTACTTGACGCGTGATAACGTAGCATTAGGAGGTTAATTTTTAATTACTAAGCATATTTACTCATAACTGAATAAAATTTCAATAAAGTATATATAATATAGGAGCAGATGGCTAATAACTGAATAAAATTTAAATGAAGTATATCGGAAAGATAGACGAAAAGAATAAAACAACACAAAATAGTAACTATTGCAATATTAGTTAATTAGTCGAACCTCCTTGGTTTATTACAATGTTTAAATTCAAACTTTAAAGAATTGTGTGGCATTTGTCAGTTGTTAAAAAACGTTAGCATTGTGAAAATAATGATATTGGATAATTAGTTATCGAGCTGAATATACGCCGCTATTATGATACTCTGAAGTTTTACTTATTAAGAACCTAAGAAGGAGCCATCATGAAGCAAACAATCATCACCTCGGCATCACTACAACTACTACGACGTCACTCTCTGCGACAAGTACAATAAAAAATTGATCATAAATGTTAAAAAAGAATGATATACAAATAAGTATCTGTAATCTTAACTCGTTAACAGCTGGGCCGATTTCCATAATTCTTTTTTAGAATACCAGCGAACAGCCCGGGCTTGTATTATGCATGCATTATACATATAAACCTTCCTCGGGAATCACTCTCTATATTTAAAAAAAACGCATGAAAATCGGTTGAGTAGTTTTCAAGATTTAAGCATACATAGGGACAGACAGCGACTTTGGTTTATACTAGTAGTCGTTGGTCGCGTCATTTATGTTTAGCGCTGGACGAGAATAACTGGGCATCGGTAGAATCGCGCTCGTAATTGACGTATTGGTGCGAGAAAGACAACACGACTGGGACAACCAATCGACGCTCGGGTGCGCAAGCGATCACGCGCCCCGCGCGCCGCACCGCTACCTCGATACCTTATTTTTGACTTCTGCGCAGGTTTCGTTCAGCGCTAAAGATTCGTGACGCGACCTATAATGATAATTGGAGGATGGTTTTTTTTCAAGCAAAGAAAATAAGGTAGGGCGGGAACGAAGTCGCCGAGGACTATTTATACTCGTAGATTAACTAGCTGTTGCTCGCGAGTTCGTCTCCGTTGATTTGTTTTTCCATTACTTCTTCGCTCCTATTAGTCGCAGCGTGATGTTACGTAGCCTAAAGCCTTCCTCGATAAATTGCCTATTCAATAAAAAAATACTTTTTTAATTCGAACCAGTAGTTAAACAAACAAACAAACTCTTCAGCTTTATATATTAGTATAAATATAGATTGTCAATGACCCAACTTGGGTCATTATATCAAATCAATACAAACCAATGAGGTAAATAATTATTATAAAAAAATAATGATTTAAATTTTTAAGGTAAACCAAACATGTCTGGTACAATCGACCACAGAAGTATATTATTAAAATATTTTATTAATAAATGTCCTGGCGCGTCGGGAGGTCAAAATAATCCTTATTAATCCTAATTACCCTTTTTTAAACTACAGGAAATGTCATTTAATATGTCGAAATATTAAAATTGTTCCAAATATGTATTTTGGAAATAATTGTAATTTAAATAATTAATTAGTAAAAGGGATATAAAGTATCCTATGTGTTAATCCAGGGTATCATCTATCTACATACCAAATTTCAACTAAATCGGTCCAGCCGTTTTGCCGTGAAAGAAAGACAAACATACAGACATACAAACACACTCTCTCAATTTATATTAGTATTAGTATGGATAGTCGATTAGGAATATAGTCCATTATTTTTATAATTATTAAAAAATTCTTTAAAAGTTAAAATTTAAGATTCTAGAAGAATGTTTTTGTGTATAATACATGCATCATATGAGAGCGAAGCCAGAGCCTTAGCTTTCTAATGATAAAAGAATTATTAAAATCGGACCAGTACTTATTGAGTTATTCATTACATACAAAAACACAAATCTTTACTCTTTGTAATCTAAGCTAATATTAATTAAAGTTTGTTTGTTTGTTAAATTAAGGGGTAATCTCGGGATCTACTGAACCGATTTTAAAAATTCTTTCACCAATAGAAAGCCACATTATTGCTGAGTGTCATAGGCTATATAAAAAGGATTGTTAACATTATGCCCAACGAAGTGGGCACGGATCAGCTAGTATGTGATAAAAGATAAATAAAGAGATACAATATCAAACATTTTGGGAAGGGCACGAACTATGACGTCATAATATTGATTATAGACTGACCTTCAGAGCTCAAGGGAGACTTGAAGGTTAAGGTCATTTATGGGGAGGATTCTACACTATTTTATGTATACTGATACTAGCGGACCCGTGCCTACTTCGTTGGGCATAATGTTAACTATCCTTTTTTATATAGCCTATGACACTCAGCATTAATGTGGCTTACAATTGGTGAAAGAATTTTTAAAATCGGTTCAGTAGATCCCGAGATTACCCCTTACAATTTAACAAACACACGAACTTTACTCCTTTATGATATTAGTATAGATTATAAAGAATAAAAAATTATATTTTTGTATGTAACGAATAAATTCTAAAGTACTGGACCGATTTTAATAATTTTTTTTTTCATAAGAAAGCTACATTATCACTGAGTGACATAGGATTTATTTATTTATTTACTTAGTATGTCTATCCGTGCGAAGCCGGGACAGTCAGCTAGTAGTTTAGGTACTTCATGGTATAATAATATTAAATGCTAGCTTAAACATCTATTATCATTACATAGTATGAAACAAAGCTGCTTTGTTCTGTCTGTCCCTATGTATGCTTATATCTTTAAAACTATGCTTCCGATTTTCATGCGATTTTTTTAATAGGTAGAGTGATACTTTATCCGTATATCGCTATGTATGCTTAAATCTTAAAATTTACGGAACCGATTTTCATGGATTTTTTTAAATATAGTGAGTAATTCAAGAGCAAGTTTCGCTGGTATTCTAAAAAAATATGGAAATCGGTCCAGCTGTTACTGAGTTTCGACCACATGTAGGGATTCATTTTTATATTATAGATACTTTTTCATGCGTTTTTATGTGTATATACAGGTATAAATACAAGCCAAACCGGGGCTCGTAGCTAGTTATAATATACAGTATAGATAACTCCCGCATAATATTCTCAAATGGCGAACAAGTTTAAACCTAATTTGCGTTTAAATAAAATCCTAACCTAAGTCTCTAGATATAGGGCACATTTTGACATTGACATTTAGAATTTCAAATAACCTTGAATTTCACGTAATTATAACACTCCATAAAATGGGAGTATAGTCTTTTGAAATGTTACATGAGCTTGCTTAGAGGACGCAATTTCATTTTTGGGACATTTTAACATGAAATGAGTGGCGACCCCACAAACTTAACATATTATGTCCCTACTAATATCTCGAGTTTAGAATGTAAATTGATATTAGTTGTCAAATATTTATTAATCGTTCAATACTCATTAGGTAGATAGTAAATAAGTCCCTACGGTTAAATCTTTAAAACTGCGCAAACGATTTTTATTCAGTTTTTATTTATAACTAGCTGTGCCCGCGACTTCGCCCGCGTACAAAAATTACTTTAGGCAGCAATTTTTAAAATGCCTAACCCGCGCCAACAAACGTTCAGCAACTTCAACGTGATTCTTTAAATTGCCATAACTTTTTTATTTATCAACCGATTGACATGAATTAAACACTAAATGTTAAGTGAAGCTTACCACAATTATCAATGAAAACCCCATCTAGATAGGATAAGCCGTTTCTGAGATTAGCGTGCACAAACAAACAGACTAAAATTCAAAAAAACATTGTTTTGGGTTCTATTGCGTTAATAAAGGTCTCCTATAATATTTTTTCACATATATCTTCCATGTACAGACAGCGACTCGTTACGTTTTTATTATATGTATAGATAAAGATAGATATAGACTAGCTGACCCGTGCCCACTTCGTTGGGCATATACAATAATGGTGATATACCTTTTTTTACTTTTGTAACTTAAATATAAAAGTTAGACATACGCTGTCGTTGACTTTCTTGTAGGCATTTTCAAGCTTCACATATTTTCTATAGAACTCAAAAATATATCTTTCATAGTTAAGTCAGCGTTAGTAAGAAACGCTTTAATTCGACCGTTTTTTCTCCGATTCACTTTGCAAAATGATTATTTAATTTTTTTTTGTATATGACACCTATAGCGTATGACACTCAGTAATAATGTGGCTTTCTATCGGTGAAAGAATTTTTAAAATCGGTTCAGTAGATCCCGAAATTACCACTTACAATTTAACAAACACACAAACTTAACTTCTTTATAATAATAATATAGTTGCTCGCGACTTCGTCCCCGTCGGATCTATTTCTATTATTATGTTATAGTGAGTCAATCTTAGAAGATAGACATATACTGTCGCGGACTTTTTTTTAGATCATTTAAAGAGGAATAATTCTTTTATACATATTTTTTGGTGTCTTGAACCGTTTTCGCAGCGCACGCAAAGGAAGCCCTCAAAGATGAATAATTTTCCCCGTTTTTTCCACATTTTCCATTATATCTTCGCTCCTATTAGTCGCAGCGTGATGTTATGTAGCCTAAAGCGTTCCTCGATAAATGGTCTATTCAATAAAAAAAGAATTTTTCAATTCGAACCAGTAGTTCCTGAGATTAGCGCGTTCAAACAAACAAACAACTTCTTCTGCTTTATATATTAGTATAGTTTAGACTGGTTGAAGTCAGGTGTATATGTATAATACATGCATCATATATGCCAACGAAGTCGTGGCAGGAAGCTAGTATAAGATAATACGATGAAGCATTTAGTCAACTGATAAGTCTATTTTGACATTGACACACAAAAAGACCCATAACCTTGAATTGCGCGTAATTTTTACACTCCATAAAGTTTGACGGAGATGTTCTTGTTTTAGTCTTGTCACAGTTAACACTGTTTTATTCTCAACCGACTTCAAAAAAAGGGGGAGGTTCTCAATTCGACCCGGCTAAAAATGACTATAGACTGTTATTTCATAGATAAGTTAAATATTTAGGTTTAAGTAATATACTAGAAAAAAAAAATTAAAATAAATGCGTAGTTAAATGTGTTCTTGAGCTTTTTGGCGGGAATCGTGCGGAGTCTATATAATATTCCTTTTTTGGTGCATAAAGTGATTTAATGTATGATTTTGATAGTGTATCATGCAGTTAGCTAGCTAATAAGTGTCCAAGAAATGAAGAATTCATTTGAGAGCGCATATTAGCGCCGTTCCGATTGCTCCAAGATTCGTCGAGGTTCTTCGTAAAGTTCACTATCACTTTACAAAGGGCAGAACGAAACGACTGACTGACTCTACTAAAGACGACTTGATGACGATTTTACTTGACATTGGCAAAAAGCTAGACGCTAATGCCATAATATATAAGAAAGAAAGAAAGTAATATTATACTGCGCCCTTACAGGGTGATGTATATAGTTTACAAGGAACTGTGTACATAGTCCAATATAAATAAATAAATAAAAAATTAAATAAATAAAATAAAGTCGCTTTCATCTGTCTGTCCCTATACCTGTATCTTTAAAACTAAGCAACCGATTTTCGAGCGATTTTTTTTAAGAAGAGTGATTCAAGAGTAATTTTTTGAGTACATTAATAAATGCGGATAAAACGCCGAGCGTGGCTTGTACTATAATAAATAAGAAACATTTTTATATGTATATGCAGGTACCAAAAAAATAAATACAAATAAAAAAATTAACATATAATACATACTAGCTGTTGCCCGTGACTCCGTACGTGGACTTTCATATAAACTTTGACCCCTCCTTCCCCCCATATAACCCTTTTTTCCAGTTTAAAAGTTGCCTATGTTACTCTCCATATTTTCAACTATGCGAAAAATCATGTCGATTGATTGCTTAGTTACGGCGTGAAGGAAGGACAAACTAACAAACAAACACACTTTCGAATTTATAATATTACATACTTTTAGGGAAATTTTAACCAAGAAAGTACATAGAGTTATTATGTACCTATTTTAAATATTTTTTTTTCCACTAATGAATAAACCACATAAAAAAACCCAAATACTAAGTAAATATTTATTTTTATAAATAATCTGTGACATGAAAGTGGCGAGAAAGAGAATGTCGATTTTCTATTGTTTATTACCGTAATAAAAACCTTGAAGATGCAATGTTCGTTGTATCTTTATTACGCTAGAAATAAATTTAATTATTAACATACAACCCGTCCCGGCTTCGCATGCATATTAGTCATTTAATACAGTTTTAAAAATCTCAGCATACATAGTGACAAACAGACAGCGGAAAGGCATGATACTAATTATAATAAATATAATATACGAAAAACACGATACATAATATTAAAAACAACTTATAATGGGTAAAATAATTTTGACGAAATTCCTACACTTACAAAATACAACCATTCGAAAACAGAAAAAAAACCTCCAACGTAAAATACGTTCGAATTTTAATGACTTTATGTTTTTATCCTTAACAGATACTTAAACATAAATCTATACTAATATATAAAGCTGAAGAGTTAGTTTGTTTGTTTGTTTGTTTGTTTGTTTGTTTGAACGCGCTAATCTCAGGATCTACTGGACCGAATTGAAAAATTCTTTTTTTATTGAATAGAACATTTATCGAGGAAGGCTTTAGGCTATATAACATCACGCTGCGACTAATAGGAGCGAAGATATAATGGAAAATATGGAAAAAACGGGGAAAATTATTCATCTTTGAGGGCTTCCTTTGCGTGCGCTGCGAAAACGGTTCAAGATACAAAAATAATATGTATGAAAGAATTATTCCTCTTTAAATGATCTAAAAAAAAGTCCGCGACAGTATATGTCTATCTTATAAGATTGACTCACTATACCATAATAATAGAAATAGATCCGACGGGGACGAAGTTCCGAGCAACAGCTAGTAACATAATATAAAAATTAATCATTAAGGAATAAATACTTTTTTATTTCAAACACAAAACTACAGGCACGTAAGAAAAAAAACTTCTTTTGACAGCTTGTGTAAAAAAAGCGGGAATACGTCAAGGACAGATAAAATATCAACTCACATGGCGTTCGGTTTCACGGACAGGCGAATGACAACTAAACTCTGTAGTCTGTAGTTAATAATTCTAGCGGCTGACTCACGTCTGTGTTACAGCTGACGTGTTTGAAATAGTCATATCGTCAAATGACTACTTAATTATTGTATTACGTACTATAGAACGATTATAATTAATTGCATTTAGTAAAATTACAAGAACAACAGATACAAAAAAATACTAATATTTTTATTAATACAAAGGGAATTTGATATTGAATAAAAAATGTAATCTCTACTAACTTTAAATGTGAAAACATGATTCTACCACATCTTTATTTGAAATGTAATTATACTGACTGGTATTAATAATCTTAGTTTACTAGCTGTACTTTATGTTAAAATAGTAGCTTTGTCCCATCTGTATCTATGTATGCTTAAATGTTTTAAACTACGCAACAATATAGAGTGATTCCAGAGGAAGATTTATATATAATACTAGCTGTGCCCCGACTTCGCTCGCGTAGAAAAGTGACTTTGGGCACCATTTTTGAAAATGCTTAACCCGCGCTAACAAACGTTCAGCAAGTTCAACGTGATTCTTTAAATTGCCATAACTTTTTTATTTATCAACCGATTGACATGAATTAAACACTAAATATTAAGTTAAGCTTACCACAATATATAATTGAAACCCCCATCTAGATAGGATAAGCCGTTTCTGAGATTAGCGTGCACAAGCAAACAGACAAAAATTCCA